>JAATLQ010029718.1:35243-79353 GCA_013421005.1 Heliconius erato x Heliconius himera | reverse complement strand
CACACAGCAGGGTAGGCAGAGAGAACCTAGTGTTAAGACACTCCGTTCCCCACTTTCTGCCGAATTCTGGAGGCATTGCGTGTTGAGTGGCAGAACTCAACGCCGCGCTTAACCTCGACACCAGAGCGAAGAAATGGAAATATAAATTTAAGTAAATATTTCATCTCCTCGAGTGGGGATCGAACCCACAACCAGTCGGTTTTGCAGTCACACCTCGTGCCGCTGCGCCACGACCGGCCACTGTCGTGGCCGTTACCGGCCAGGTAAACATGTCAAAAAAGGTTCTTTTACATAACAGGTTTGATGGAATTATTATATTAATTAAAAAATATATATTTTAGGTATTAATTCGCTAATAACACTGTAAATAGCCATAAAATTTATTATAATATTATCTTATAATTGAAATAGAATACCAGTAAAACGGGGAGAATTTTTTTACAAAATTCACAATTTTTTTCTATCCTAAAATATCCAATTATTTTCGTAATATAATTTAAATATTTATATTTATATATTTTTTTAAATTGCACACCGTATATATAGTAAATGAAAAGAAATAATTAAGTTAAAAGAAACGAAAACGAAAAGTAATAAGTAAAAAGAACAATAATAAAAAATAAAGATTGTTTTTATATTTAAAGCCAGGAATATTTTAACTTAAAAAATTTAAAAATGTTGGTATGCACCCGGTTTTTTTATTTTCAATAATATTTTTTAAATATGTCATGTGCATGTAAAAACACCTAAAAGTCAACTTCTTCTCAAACTTCAGACACATTTTAGTACTATAAAAATAAATTACATGTCGTAATTAATATTTATATAGAACACTAGTGGGCACGCGCAGCTTCACCCGCGTATTTGCACCCTTAGGGGTGACTTCTAAAAAAACCAAGAAACACGTGTTCAATAAAATATTTTTAATAGTATGAATTTAAATTTTTATAAGAATCGGTGGCGATTTAAAGATTTTTCCATATAAACTTTTAACTCCCTTTTTGAACCCTTAGGGGAAGAATTCTAAAAAATCATGAAACACGTGTTCAATGAAATATTTTTAAGAGTCTGAATTTGAAATTTTATAAAAATCGGTGCCGATTTAATTTTTTTTCCATTCAAACTTTCAACCCCAATTACATCCCTTTAGGGTTAAAAGTTTTCAAATTCCCTTCTTAGTGGATGTCCAGAATATGAAAAGAAACATCTGCCCAAATTTCACGTTTCTACCATCAGCGGTTAAGGTTCTGCGTGCGTCTTACCTCAGTCAGTCAGCACAAGTCCTTTTATATATATAGATTATTGTTCTAATATTATTAATATTAAAACATTTTGTCATCCGTCTGATTATATCCACCAATTTCAGTTGTTTTCATTAAATTTTCATTTTTTTTGCACTTTGACATGAATAATAAAAGCTTTAAGCTACATGAAATTAAATTGTAACTAGCCGATGCAATAACAAAAAACAACAGTAGAAGCTTGGCAAAGCCGCATTGACCATATGATAAAAGAAGAGCAAAAGATGAAAAAAAATCTTAATTTAATAGATAATGGCGGACCGTTTCGTCATTAATGTTGGTGACAGTCCCTCAGAATCCTTCGATTTCTGATAAATAATTGAATATTAAGTTTTATTATCCTAATAGTTAAGTAACTTTTAGTAAAAATTGTACATTTTCATTTTATTTTTTTGCTATTCTTATTTTATACTAAGATATTTTATATATATTCAAGCATTACAAGCAATAATGCTGTATATAGAAAACTCCACGTTAAATAAATTAAATACAAATAAAAAAATACAATAAAGTTTGCGAAAAAGATTTTTTTTGTTTACATTTTGTCTCATGCCATAATGAATCGAGTATAGAACAATATATATACGAATAAAATATTAAGGCTGACAAATAAAAAAAAACTTTTACATAATAAGATCTAAGTTTTTATACTAGAATTTTTATACCAAATTTCTTATATTAGTTTATTCTTTTAAAAAAAATATAAAATCTATTAATATTAATTTTTTAACAGATTTAACCTGTATATCGGTACATATAATAATAAAATTTCAAAAATTATGTATCATAATCTCATTAAAAGGTTTGAAATTAATGTGTGTCAACATAATCAATCAAGTGGGGTGGAAACCCATAAAAGTGCTCAGTAATAATGACTCCAAAAATAGAAAATCCCGTGAGCAGTTTTCTATTTATCATGAACTGTTGTTTTGCTTTTTTTGGCCCTACCTTGTATATTGCAGGATATAGGTTAAGACATTCCGTTTTCATCCGTTAAGTAGTGGAGCTAAACGCCGCGCTTTGCTTCGTTAGCATGAAAATATTAAATATGTCACTTCCCCGAGTGAGAATTGAACTCGGAATCGTTGCGTTTACAGCCACTTGTGTCCCTGCGCCACGACGGCTCAATTCTTTATAATATAATTGGTTTACTGATTGTAGTTAACACAAAAATATATTGTACAAAACCGTTTAAAGCTTTTTTGCGCTTTATAAGATCGTTTACTATACCTTTATAAACTGTTAGAATAATTAATTAATTATTTACTTAAAAAAAGATCAATTGCTATCTCGCAAAAAGGAAAAACAAATACCACAAGTGTTAAAGTTCTATTATTTTTTTTCTTCACGCTGTTCCGAAAATAACAGGGTTGGCAGAGAGAATCTGGGAACCTACTATTAAGACACTTCCGTTGCTCACTTTCTCCGGACTTGACCTTGACCGGGCATTGGGTGTTAAGTGGCGGAAAACAACGCCGCCCTTAGCTTCCACCACCAGAGGGTGGAAATGAAAATATTAAAAAAAATATTTACTCCAGTAGGAATAGAACCCACAACCTGTCTCATTTGCTGTCACACGCTTGTACCACTACGCCACGATTGACGTCAACAACGTCTATTCTTAATCATTTGCTTGCTTTAATCAAATAGCCGTTGTTGAATGTAGCTTATTCATGCAAGATAATTAATGTGTACATTTTTTTTTATATTCAAATCGTATAATACTGTGGAATATTTATAATTAAATTTTTCTCTTCCTAGTTTTGTCTTGTTAAATAAAATGAGGCGTTGACTACAGATACATTTGCCGGCTTTTTGAATAACCTTACGTGGGAAACACTTCACGCTGTATCCTCCACACAGCAAATAGTGGGAACCTACTGTTAAGTTGTGTTAACACTCCGTTCCCCACGTGGGAAACAATTGCATGAAAAACTAGTATCTCTTATCGATCCAATGAAGGATATACATATATAGATTAAATATTAATAACTTTCTCATAGCATTTTTATAGGCTTGGCCTTTTAGGACATCTTCATATATCCAAATATAATTGTGTCATAGTGTGACAATATCTGATAGTAAACGCGATTGTCTTAGGTTCAATCCATTTCTACGTTATTTTCAATTCTACGCTCTAAGACGATACTGTGAGGAGCTAAGTCGCGCCATTCGACACGAATTTGTAAAACAGAGTGTCTTAAAAATACTCTGATTTACGGGAAAAGATTGGTGCTGCTAGTACGTAAAAAATAAATAAAATATATATGGAGTTCAATGACTGATAGATCTTTTGTGTACCACAGATGGATGAAGATAAAAAACTGCTATATATACATAAATATGAACAAAATGACGAACAAATAGCTAATACAATGTGTCAAGTACTTTATAATTAGTGATGGCATCATGATTAGTATGCGTCATGTATATTAAATCGATATTATAAGCGTATGTGTCCAATACTGTAAACCTATACTATAATAAGGCGAAAGAGTTTATTTATTTAAACATGGTAATCTTCGGAACTAACAGTAAACTTCGGAACTAACAGTAAACACTATAACTTTTCTCTATTTGATTGTTAATAGAGAAAATTAATAGTGTGAGACACAAAAAGTAGAAAGACCTACTTTTTAAAATTTTGTATACATATTACATATTTTAGTATCATTTCCGCGTTAACACTACATTTTGCAGATATACACCTTTTGCCACTTTAATCTAGGTTTATTTAAGTGTTCGTTTAACCAAAAATTAGTTTTGCTCGACATAATAAAAAGGCCAATGACGTTTCTTTATAAAACTTTGACATAGCAAAATTCGAACTTGCGCCCTGTTATTATTTGAAGATAAGGCTGTTTAAGGCTGCTGGTTTAAGATCGTATTAAGATAACAAATTCTGCTCTTCGATTCCTTTACCTTACACTGATGAACACGTTTCAACCGTTAACAATTAGATTGAAAATATCTCGCGGCTATGAAACGTTATGTGGAATACAGAATTAAGTTAATATTCAAATTTTAAGCAAACAAACGATACTCAGCTTTCAACAACATAAGTTATTTCAGGGTTTATGTACGCAAACATTGTATTACAGTGTACTATTGTATAACATGTACTATTTACTTTTGCTATTAGTTTCTAGCTTTGGCTATGTTTACAGTTTAAGGGTTATATGTAATATATTCATCTAAGGCCAGTCGTGGCGCAGGGGCATAAATTGTGACTGGTTGTGTGTTCGATCCCCACTCGAGGAGATGAAATATTTACTTAAATTTATATTTCCATTTCTTCGCTGCCGGTGCCGAGGACAAGGGCGGCGTTGAGTTCTGCCACTCAACACGCAATGCCTCAAGAATTCGGCAGAAAGTGGGGAACGGAGTGTCTTAACACTAGGTTCCCTCTGTCTACCTTGCACGGAGCGGGATAGAGCAAGAAGCTGATTTTTTTTTATTAAGATTATGTAAACAGCTTAAACATTTAACACAATTTTAATATTTATCGCAACCCCCGGGACTATGCAACGTCAAATGTCAGTGTCAGTTTTTGCTGACTCGTCTTGGCTGGTATAACAGGCTTGGCTGGCTTATGTGGCTTTGGCGTGAAACTTTCTTCAAGATATATCCTTTATTTCTATCTAAATGAGAGCAATTACCAATTTTTCATATGTTAAATTCTTTGATTTCATATAACACTTGACATTTGATAGTTTATTGGTATTAAAGCACATATAAAGTTACATGAGTACAGTACGGTCAATAAGTGGCCGCCCTGAAGTTAATTTTTAAAAACTAAAAATAATCAAAAATAAGAAAGATTTTAAAATCAAATTTGTGCAGCCATCTACAGCTAACTTTTGGGCGGCCACGACTTGTTGACCGTACTGTACCTATACTATTCGATTTTCACTTCACTTATTGGTGTTTTTATTAAATTTTATTTTAGATTAATTGTCTTTCAAAATTCCTAGATTTTTATCTTTACACACATCCCACGTTTTGTAGGGTGACCATAACATAAAATCTACGAAAATTTTCCTCCATTCTCCATTTATATTATTATGTTGAAAAAAAAAACAACTATCTATCTATCTTTTCTTAATATATGTAGAAAAGAAACTTTGATTATTTTAAAACGATATTGTATATACCAAGAGCTGACGATATGATGGATGTGTAGTATTATATTTATAATTTGTATCAAGATTCTTGAATGAAAAAAAGAGAGAACCAAAATTACTTATTATCAGATTAGGCAATCGTGGCGTAGCGGCACAGCGTCTGTCTGTAAACGCGACGCTTGTGGGTTGGATTCCCGGGTTTGGTAAAAAAATATTTTCTGTTTCATATCCCCGATCTGATAACAAGACAAAACATGGTGCTGATCTCAACCACTCAACACGCTGTCTCGAAAATTAGGCGGACAGTGGATAAGTGAGTGTCTTAACCCTATCAGAGTGAGCAGAGGGAACCCTCAGCTTATCCTGCTTTATACGGGATACACTTACATACTATTCCAAGTTAAGATATTGTTTACAGAAGAGTCTATACAGTGTTCGTCACGCCGCTCTGCCTGAAGGAGTCGATGTATTTCCGTTGCCACTTAGAGGATCGGACCACGAGCTAATGTTCAACGTCACATGGAGACCACCGCACGGTAAGATTAGTTAGTTTCGATTTTTAATTTGATCTGGTATCAAGGCAAAAGCGCGGTCTTGAGTCCACTCAAACTCAATTTCTCGAAAATTTGGCGGAAAGAAGAGAACACATTGTCTTAACATTACTTTCCCTCTGCCTATCCTGCTAAATGCGGCTCTTTTCGGCGTCGGATTTCGCTTATTAATTCGCAATATCTTAAATTCAGTCGGAGAACGGAGTGTCGGGACACTCGGTTCTCTTAATCGTGAAAATCAAAAAGTTTTTTGGGGCAAATTTTTTTGTAAGTAAAATTTCTAGAGTAGGCACGTATCATCCGGCACCTACTTGTTCCTACACCCATGGACACTATAAAATTTTTAATATTTATGTTATTTAATAATTACCGTTATTTTTAGAGGAACTCTATGCTTTGTCTAATCAGACTGATAATGCTTTCTATCTCAAGCTTAAGCATTACTCGGTGCTCGCATATTATTATATTATTAATTTTAACAATGTTAAAATAAATTTTGAGATAGCAGTACCTAAAAAATAAGTTTAATTAATAAATTACTCTAACTATGAATGAATCTTATATTTGTTTATTAAATCCATAGTGTTATAAATGTGAAAAGAGCTGATAAATTATATTATTATCTAATCTATCTATATACAAAATTTTGTCTTAGGTACATTGGTTTTATTTGACCCATTGAATACTATATATGTTTGTTTAAAATGTTAATCTTATCTTACTATTATTATATTATATGTATCTTATAATTTCTTTATTATATGTATCGTCTTTTAATTTTTTTTCAAAAGCTATTTTCCTTCTATATGGCAGACAAAAATGTGACTAAACAGAGAACATTTGATAACATACAATTGTGAAAAATCATGAGCACTACTACAATTTTTATTTAATCACAATATTTATTGAGAAATGACTGTGAAATATGCCGATAATTGGAAATCAATCTTTAAGAAAGCCTTTTGGATTCATGATATTATTAATAATTAATTAATTATTAATAATATCATTAATAATGTTCCCTCTGCCTACCCTGCTGTGTGCGGGATACAGCGTGAAGCTAATTATTAATACTTATTTAGAAAACGTACAAAAAATTTACGTAGCGGGACTCGTACCCGCGTCTCCTGGAAACCGACCAGGCGCTCTGACCACTAAGCCATACGTTATTATCAAGCTACGTCGTAATTTTCATACGCTTGTTGCAGCTTATTTATGTTGTTAGTATCTCTGTTCCAAAGCAACCTACACCTACCACTATTTTTACCGAAATATTTCTAAAATGGCGAACGTATCATTAGTTTCAGCTAACTTTGTTAAAACATCAAAAAGGGACGTAAAAATATAATTTGAGTACGTTTTGTCCTCAGGTCCACATGTTCAGGAATATTCCTTGGAAGTCCACAGTCTAACTGACACCATGGATTGTCGATCTAATCTTTGTTATGAGTACAACATTCCAGGGGTAAGTAAATTTGATTTAACCTTTACATAGTAAGAAAGGCAGTGACAACCTAATGTTAAGACAATCTGTTTTCCGCTTTATGGCCAAATTCTAGACATTAAGTATACAGTGGAAGAATTCCACGCAACACTTTGTCATATATTTCACTAAACATTTGTTTTTATTAGCTTCATGTTTTATCCTGCACATAGCGGGGTAGGCAGAGGGAACCTGAGAATATAGTGTTAAGACACTCTGTTCCTAATTAAAAATTGTTACCGTTTCCAAGTTTCTGCCGAATTCTCGAGTCATTGCATATTGATTGTCGGAACTCAATGCCGCGCTTTGTCTCGTTACCAGAGCAAAAATAAAAAAAAGATTACTTTTTATTATTAAAACATATTTCGGAATGAAAATCCTACCCATGAACGTCGCGTTTACAGTCGCACGCTTGTGACCCTGTGCCATGACGATCTCTTTCATATATTCCTTTGAATATAAAACCTCTTCCTTATATAAAAAACTAGGAACGAAATCTGAAAATAAACCAGGAAATATACCCATTAAAAATAACAAAAAGAGGAAAAGAAATATAATTTCACTTTTGAAAAGCGATTTTTGCAAATTTTATATCAATCAAAAGGTTAAATTTCAAAGAAAAATATAAAACTGCTGAGATTGTAAGAAAGGCTTAAGTTTGGTGAGAGTTTAGTTATAATGGGCAAACGTAGCCGTCGTAGTGCAAGACCACAAATCTGAGTCTATAATATGTCATCTATCATATTTAGACGATACCGCACTAATTGATCATAGTAGTTATTAGAATGATACACGTGACTACACTGAACAAGCTCTTTCAGTCATAATTCCGAATTGGTTGCCTTGTAATATCTTAAATTTCAATGTGGACAAAACTGTATTCATAAACTTTGGTCACAGACTCTTTTCGTCTCTCTTCTCTTCTCTTTTCTTTGTCATAATTTGCGTACAGGTGTTTCTCTAAACTCAACACTGATGGTAATTGTAATTGTAGACTAGAGACATATTTTGAGGGTATATTTATTTATTTCCCTACTGTAGACTTATACAGGTATGTTAAGTGTTGACATTTCGTCGACTGTTGTCTATGTTCCGTATTGCAGAAGCATAGATTCACGTCCAAACTATGTAAACAAACGTAGATGGAGACGATAGGAGAAGCACGTCCAACAAATGCACAAATGGTTTATTTTGAAATTTTTGCCCTTACATACAGCCTCATGTATATGTACTGTTCTCTTCTCTGGTCTGGTGCACCCCAGTATCAACTTGAACCATTTGATCGCATACAACGTAGACCCGTTCGAAAGGCTTTACACTTTGCCTTTGCGTAGAGACGTTTCCTCGCAGTGCGTTTTTTGCCGCATTTATCATGGAGAGTGTGTGAGTGAATCTCGTAGACATTCACAATCAATCTTTCCAAAGATACTTAATACTTTCAAAAGGGTGAAATGTTTCCGGGCCGGTTTTTTTAACTACAGTTTTGTAAATCTCTTTAAAAAAATGAACGTAGAAGCCTTGTAACAGTATTAAGTAAAATCACTTTCCGTAATATAACAAAAATAAGATACTTCTCGGGAATTGAATCCCTTTTCTACATGATACAATCCATTACAATTTAAGGCCTGAAAGTAACAAGATTTGCCATTGTTGAGAAAAAGAACTTAAAATTAAAGCAGGTTATTAAGACAGTTAATTTTGTTTTCATTTTGCTTTACATTACGCACAATTTTTATTCTTATCCGTTGTACAAAGGCAATTTAATAATAGCTATTAAAGTCTCAATGGGCACTTGGAATAATAAATGAGGAAAGCTAGTGGATCCTGGATGATAAATAAAATATATATTTATACAGGGATTTAGGACACACTCACAATGACTCTGTGATAGATCTGATGGCAAGACACGAAGGTTGTAGGTTTGGTTTTGACTTAGGGAATTATTATTATTTGTTTTTATAGTCCCGTCTTTTAACACAAACGAGCGGCGTTGGGTGTCGCCATTCAAAACACGATATCCCAAAATTAGTAGAATGGACTGTTTGAATACTTTCTGTTTCTGGTTGCCTTTGCCTGTATTTACTTACCTGTGTTCATTCAATTTCGAATCTAATGACATCTCTTCTCAGCTTTTTGCTCAATTAGAGACTATGTAACATGTTTTAGGAATCACTGTGGAGTGTCATTCCTCCGCGAGCAAGTCCAGTACAAGAAGGTTGTGCAGTGAGACCTGGCTGCGCTTACAAAGTGAAGCTTATAGCCCATCCGTGGGATGGGCATACTGCAGCTTCTATTAACGTCAAGCTTGATGGTACGTATACCAAAATATCTCTTTTCTTTCCTATTAAATGTTTTTTTTTGTTCTTGTAAATACATGAGCATTTCAATCATTTATATTTATTTTTGGTACAAGAGTACGGTGGTGGATGGTAGTGCAGTACTCCGCGACATTAAGAAGTACGATTGGCTCCAACCACACAAGTATTCGTAGGTCCACTTTAACCCGTGGCTAGCCTAATATCCATGTGCTCGAGACACTATAGGGGGGATTCCTTATTATATTTTTTTTAATCAAAGAAGTTTGAAGATTAAATTCATTACCTAATCAATCATCAATCAAATCAATAAATTTCGCCCAGTTCCGCAATTTATATAGGGTGATACTTTTGTCACTCTATAAGTATTGCGGATTTATCTTCATGATTCTTTAATTTGTTCGCCTCATACCTACGCACAACCGTATGTGAACGTACGGAAAGTAATTTGCGGGCGAGCCGCGAGTGGGCCGCTAGATGTATATAAGATTTTTTGCATCAAGCAAAATCTCTTATCTCATCAAGCAAAATCTCTTATCTCTTAATTGTTTAGATTAAATTAATATATTTTCCTATAAATTTCTCCAGGTGCTATTAATAATTATGTTTAATTTATGTAAGTACAACCGGAATCTTTAAAGAAATTTATTTCACTCGGTGGATTCAATTCAACTTACATCAAATGGTAGCTGAGACGTCGTCATTCATATCAAAATTTTAAATGACGACGATGTTGAATAAACGTCGCCAGCCCTAATTCATTTGTCGATTCTTCCATTTTGTTATTTCTATCATCTTTCTTTGTGCTATAATTATTTTGTGACTTTTGTTCGTTCATGTTCCTTCCGAAGAAGACTTACTATTTCCAGAATATTTGCTTCAGTTATAATCTTGTATAAGGTAACGTTGTCACCTAACGGCGGCTCTCTCCCACAAACGCTCCATAGAGTTGCCCTGCGTTGAATACGATTGCATTGTAGTATACATGTATCGAACCTCCTCAGGTAGTTTTGAAGTATTTGAAGAGAAAATGAAGGATCTTTTTAATAATTTAAGTTCGAATAGATTTTTTAATTATATGTAGAGATTTTAATGTAGATATACTACACGTGACATCAATCAGCCTCCGTCTTCTGAACTTATTTAAATCATTTAATTTGTTTCATATTTTCTCTGAACCAACTTGTATAACAAATACGATATAGACAAACAGAGAGACAGAGTGTGAGATTTTAGAATAAACTAATTATTACTAATTTGAGCTAGGATCATTGAATGTAAGTAAAATGAATCGTTAATCGTAAATATCGTAATAAAAGAAAACCTAACCTAAAAATGGCCGGATTAAATCCGAATCAGTTGTAATGCAAAGTTTGTAATTTATTATCAACAGAGTTTGATAATATTTTTAAAATAAAACAAAAATATAAGAAATCAAAGTTAACTTTTAGCGACTGGGCAACTGTTGGTATTTAGTTATAATATATAACGAAACAAGAACAAACTGTACGAATTATATAGTATGAGGCAATGGAATCAGGATCCGATGTTGTTGTTAAAAGTTAGAACTTTTTCATAAATATTTAAAAAGGTATGTATCTTGGCTATGTCTATGTATGTAAGGGCAAAAATTTTAAAATCTATCAGATGAAAGAACTCTGGCTAAGCTAACCTTAAATTTCAATAAATGCTCGAGGGTCCAATTTCTAAACGGAACTCTCGGTGGGCGAGCCCAACTGGCGCTTGTCCGATTTTTCCTGTAATGATTTTAAAATTCATTGAGGTTTTTTCAAAATCATGTATTTAAAACACTGTAAATGCGAAGATTGTGGGTTCGATTTCCACTCGAGGGAATGAAACATTTAATATTTTTATTTCCTCGCCCTTGTAATGAGGCATAGCGCGGCGTTGAGTTCCGTTGCAGTTCCTGTTATGTGGGGGAGATAGACCGAAGAGAAAAAAATAAACGTATGTATATGTTTTTCTGTAAAGATCACAGTAACATTGATTTATTTCAAGGTCAAGCATTACGATTCAGTTTCTTGTTATATCAACGCTTTTTTTTTCATCTTGCTAAGCTGTATTCATGTAAGGTATAAATATAGAATCGCACCTACTAATATACAAAATTAAAATATTATTTAATTTCGTTTGTATAATACAAAATGTTTATTTTTTTATTATAATCATGCTGTAGGTATATGGCTGGGTAGGCAGAGGCAACTTGGGAATCTAGTGTTAAGTCTCACTCCGTTTACGGTTAAGACCCTTCTAAAGAGGGGGACTTCTTTCCGCTGAATTCTTGAGGCATTACGTGTTGAGTGGCGGAACTCAAAATCTTTGTATACTTGTTATTTTGTTGGTGAAAATCCTAAAACACGCGTATAAAAGTAACAAATACAGTTTACGTCTTCGATGAGACGCTTATATAGTACCAATAATTTCTGAATTGACGTCAGTGACGTAAATACTGCTATAAATTTTTGTTGGTACTTTGTACATACAAATATCGTTTTTTCTAAATTCTTACATTCACTTTATCAAATAGCGTCAATAATTGCAATTTTTGAGTTATTTTCATTTCAGTGACAGTGTCTAGTTTTATGACACCATTCTCCACTTTCACTTAATTTTCAAGACCTTGTATGTTAACACCGTAAAAATAAATTGTTTTATAGCAATGTATGCAAAATTAACTCCGTACAACTTATTTGGAATTTCTAAAACTGCAACATCTGGGATGGTAGGGAAGAAAAATTTACCTTTATAGCATTGGTTCATTTTAAGAATAGATATATCCGTAGACATTTTTTTGAAAGGAACTTGAGTCGTTTTTAGGGTTCTGTATCAGGGTACAACGGTACCCTATTACTAAGACGCAGATCCATCTGTCATCAAGCATTTCATGAACCGATGAAGACAGTAGAAACTTCACAGATGATGTATTTTTGTTGCCGCTATAAAAACAAATATATAAAAAAAGAATAAAATAAATATATAAGAGGACTCCAATATAACGAACATGTTTTTTGCAGTTTTTATAGACAATGCTACGGAACCCTTCGTGCACGAGATCGACTTGCACTTGGCTTGGTTTTTTTTGATGACAAAGTCAAATAATTTTATTCAAAATAAGAAATGGCATGCTTCATTTTTTGAACGTCAAATAATTTACCACCAGTTCACTAAAGTTAATGCCTCAGACCTGAGAAGAACCGGCGCAAGAAACTCTTTTTCAAGAAAGTTATTTTTTTAAAATCAATTATACAAAATCACATTTTAACGTTTCTAACAATGATACTGTGATGATGTGACGGATTTAACTATTATTAATTTCATACATTTTTTGAAACAAGCATTTACGGCATTTCAGATATTTTTGTTGCGTTCAACCTTGCCTGCGTAATAAATAAAGAAAATGTTAACACATGTAAATGTAAAGACTATACATGTTTACCTAAAATTTAAATTTAATATAATTAAGACAAAGTAAATAAATTATATAACAACAATTATAACAACAGTTACTCTCGTCTATAATAAGACATTTCGAAATTGCGATGAGGTCACTAAACATTCTAGGTTAATAAATTTTAAACTTTATATGTATAAATTACAAATAGACACACATATACATAAATTCAAAAACATTTCATTACATTCTTACAAGAAGAGCGCTAATTCCGCTTGAAATTTACGACCTCTTGAAATACTCGCCTCTTTACGGCAGCTCGTACCCCACAATATACCTAGTTTATTTCACTTAAACTGTTTATAAACATGTTACATACTCCAAACATGAATTTACCTCTAAATAAAATAAATAAAGTCCGTTGTGGTGTGGTAGTGTATAACTATAACGGCATTTGAGAGTTGTGACTTCGACTCCATTTGATGTTATGGACTATTTTGATTTCCTTAGCTGAGTTAATTCAATTTATTCGCAATGTATCGAAGAATGGGTAGAAAGTAGTGATCATTTTCTATTATTTTAAGTTCATTTTCAGCTTCATGCTATATCCCACATTTAGCAAGGTAGGTAGAGGGAACCTATTGTTAAGACGCTCCGCTATCCACTTTCCGTCGAATTTTCGAGGTGTTGTTCGCCGTATTTTAACTCTGCGCTTTACCTTGTTACCGTTTTTCCATTCCTATGTCTCTCATTCTTCTAATGTTTCCACCTGAGCACTTCCTTCTTTCTCTTATGTTTTTTTATATTCAGTCAGCTAAAAAATATAATAAATAAAATGTATTAAAAAAAATAAATTAAATTACCTTCACGCTGTATCCCGCACACAGCAATATAGGCAGAGGGAACCTAGTGTTAAGACACTCCGTTCCCCACTTTCTGCCGAATTCTGGAGGCATTGCGTGTTGAGTGGCAGTAATCAACGCCGCGCTTAACCTCGACACCAGGGCGAAGAAATGGAAATATAAATTTAAGTAAATATTTCATCTCTTCGAGTGGGAATCGAACCCACAACCAGTCGGTTTTGCAGTCACACCTCGTGCCGCTGCGCCACGACCGGCCTAAATATAATCCGGAATAAAATCTATTGCTAATAAATAATTGATTCAATGAAAAGTTTTCTTACAGAATGTGTAGCGGGAGTATGTTCCTGTGCTCACGGGCCGCGGCTCCCGGTCCCCATTGTGACAGCTCGCCCCATTTCTATATATGGAGAGCTGTTTGCAAATATAACATGGACGTTGCCCCCGCCGAAAGAACCTTTGAGAATACCGCCGAGATTGAAGAAAAAGTTTTATTTTGTCAGGTACTATGAAATATGGATATAACTATGACTCATGTCATCTTGTTGTGTTGTGTAATGGAATACGCAATAGCTATTTCCTTTTTCTGAACAATAAAGAGCACTGCGGCGCTAAATTCCGCCGCTTTAACTATCCTATAAGTGATATGAAAGTATATAATAATTTTATGAAGTAAAAGCATATCTATGCCTCGTACTGAATTTAAATCCACAACTATCGTGTCTACTATTATATCATACTCTAAATATATATAACTACAACTTATATTATTAAAGAAACCGTACTAAATATTCGAACACAAAAAACAAATCTACTTAAGATCGATATCTCTCTATCTAAGTCGCTTAGTCGTAATTCTAAACAACTTCCAAATTCTACAATTTTGGTAACCTCATGTAAAATGTATGTATGTATACTTAAAATAACTTCAAAATATCATCTAAGGCATATATAATATTATTATTAAAGTGCTGAAGAATATTTGGAGAGCAATTGAGAAAATTGTAATTTGATATGAATAAACATGGCCTCTTAATTAGCAAATTAATCATTGTTACTTGGATCCCTATTAGTGAGAAGATACTCTAATACGTCTTGTAATTACGTTAAGTAATATATCAAGCCATTTTGTGATTATATTTTTAAGAAATATTATAATTAATTACTGAATGGTTATAAGGCCGTCGTGGCACAGATGTACAAGCATGCGACTGTAAGCAGGTGGGTCGTGGATTCGATTCTCACTCCGGGGGATAAAACGGTCAAGCGGTAGTCAGACTCGCCACCGAGGCGTCCGTACCAATTTTACGATTATAGGTACGATATAAACAATTTGTTGTCCGTCTGTCTGTCTGCATGTATCCTAATCTGTGCCTTTATCTCAGGAATGCTTGGAGATATCGAGTTGAAATTCAAACCATATACTCAGATCTACAGTCCCATAATTTCTTGAAAAAAAAACGTATTTCCACATTTACTTACAAAAAAGATATGGCCATTTTATATCCCAAAAAACGCATACTACGACACTATAACCGAAATTAAAATTGATAGAGTGCTTCCGGTTGATCTAGAATTATGAAATTTAACACCTAGCATCTACAGGTAGTATTTGCTTAGAAAAAAACTGAAAACTATACATTTAAAGTTAAATCCTAAAAAATAAAAGCCTTAAAAACAGGGCAGAATTTAGTATTAAAGTCGCTAGTTCAAGTGACGTATCAGATGAAAGGGCTCTAAGTGAAGTTTGAATTTCAGAAAAATCTCGAAACTTCCAATTTTAATATGGAACCCTTGGTGAGTGAGCGTGACTAGCGCTTGTCCAGTATTTTTTCTTTAGTAATTATCTAATAATTATACAAACATAATTTTTAAAATTAAACTTACAATAATTGAATTACAATTGAATTTGAATTTCACCAAAAAGTTTCAATTAGTTTTTTTAATGATTAGATTTCTCAATAATTTTATAGTCCAATATGTACAAATATAAACACGAAAAGCTATAAAAACCATGAAATGAATATAAATAAAAACAACAAAAATAATTTTTATCCAAAACGGCATATTTTACTCCATATTATGTATTCCATCCGCAAATCCGGAATATCATCAGAAAAATTTAATTTTCGCGCACGATTTTAACGTTCTTTGAGCGCAAGTGCCGCATGAGTAGGTTTATAGTATAGGGGGTATAAGCAGCGTTATTATGTGAAATGCTTTTCTGTGCTACCCTTAGGTATTCATATTGTTACGGCTCGGTGACGTCAGCACACGCAAATCCTATTAGATTTTTATACGCTATTTCAAATTTTCTGTATATATAATAATGATCTTTATATTTTTTTGAGGAACAAATTGATATAAAAAATATTATGTAAATTTTGTATGTGTTGGGTGATGTAGTCGATGTTTTATCGTTGTATTGTAATGAAAAGAAAGTTACCACTTTTTATTTTGTTTTTCTTTCTTTTTCCTTTTTTACTTAATAATAATAATAATAATGTTTTCACTGTATACCTGGGCTGATTTTAATAAATTTGTATTTGGTTTAAAAAAAAGCAACGGTCAATGAGAAATGCTGATGTAAAGGCCCCAGACTTGTGGAGAAATGAAATATTTTTATTTCTTAGCTTTGGTAAAAAGATATTATTATTTCAAAAAGATAAAAAAAATAATTAAGTAAAAAGATATTAATATTTTTATTTCTTAGCTCTGATAAAAAGACAAAACGCGCCTTTGAATTTCATCATCCAACACAGAGCCTCGAAAATGGGCCCTATGTATGTAAAAAAAAACCAAAATAAAAAAAAACATAATTTTCAGCCTAGGTAAACAGATGGTCTCTGACGCTCATCCAGCTCCGTGGTACGCCCATACCATATCACGAAAAGTGGATGCTTTCGGCTTCGTGGTCGTACCCGACGTGGAGCACTGGCAGCTACTGCCTGTTACAGAACGAAGGGATAAGAGTAATAAGAGCCTTACAAACATTGTACTCGACGTGAAGTTGCTGGCGAGAGTCAGTTTAGTGGATGAACGTGGCTGTGTTGGACCAGCTGGGAATGCAACTGCATATGGTGCGTATTTTATTTTATTTTTGCTTTACGCTATATGCCGCCGTTGTTCGACTTTTCTTTTAAATAACTTCGTGTTATAATCGATAGTCCTTAAAAAGCTTTTATATATAAAAAAAATATATGTTATTGAAAAAAAAAAATTAAATTAGCTTCACGCTGTATCCCGCACACAGCAGTATAGGCAGAGGGAACCTAGTGTTAAGACACTCCGTTCCCCACTTTCTGCCGAATTTTGGAGGCATTGCGTGTTGAGTGGCAGAACTCAACACCGCCCTTAACCTCGACACCAGAGCGAAGAAATGGAAATATAAATTTAAGTAAATATTTCATCTCCTCGAGTGGGGATCGAACCCACAACCAGTCGGTTTTGCAGTCACACCTCGTGCCGCTGCGCCACGACCGGCCTCAATATATGTTATTGGACACCACTAAAACTTGGGATATTGTAAAAGGTTTATTACATTTGCTTAAACTTACTCGTACATAGTGAGCTTAATAATAAAGAGCTTAGTGATGTATCATTGTCATCATTGGTGAAAAAACTCTACTCTTTGCTTTTTTCACAAATGAAAGGTAACTGAAATAATCATGTTTTTTTTAGTATATCACAATTTAAAAAACTTTGCTCTTTTTATTAACCTATAAAAGTTAATTAGAAGATAAGAACTAAGTATACAAAATTATGTTTTCGTTAAAAAAAATGTGTAAAAATCTAATTTATTTTAAATACAGAGCATTCTCTTTTTCTGCCTCTTCCTTTCTAGTAAATTTATTCTATTTCAGAGTAAATATATTTTAGTTTACTAAAGGTTTCAAAGTTAATTCATTTTACATTATTTGTAGTTAAATATTATCTAATCACTGAGTGGAATCTCTTTTGATGGCATTCTTTTATGAAATAATTTTATTTTAAAATATTTTCACTCTTGAATAATTTAACTAAAAAGTACATTTTAACCTTTCTTCAACAAGTTTATAATCCTGAGTTCCATTAGGTCAAAGTATATAATTTGAAAAGCAACAGTCCATCATCGCCTTCTACGTAATGCAGAGACACAGTGTCTGATTGAAAGCACGATGATGTGGCATCGATTCCTACTCGAGCGCGGTGTTGAGTACCGCTGTGCAATTTCTCGAAAATCGAATATTAGGCGGTGCGCGGAGAACGGAGTGTCTTAATTCTAGATTCCTTCTGTAGGTGAGGTATAGCGTGTAGCTAAAATACAAAAAGTATTATTTTTTTTTCAGATCCAGCAGAGGTTGCTAGATCAACACTCAATACTTGGGTAAGTTTCTTGCAGTTATATTATTTAATTTGAATATTACATTTTATACTATAAAATTTTAAAAAGTTATATATTAATACGTTAATCAAAAATCTTGTACCTATATTTACCAAAATTATGCGCGCAGTTAAAGTATTATTTTTGGTAATATAACTACTAGAAATACTTTAAATTAAAATAAAAAAAATATATATTATTCAGTCTCACGCTGTATTCCGCACTTAGTAGGGTAGGTAAGGGGAGCATAGTGTTAAGACACTCCACTCCCGAAGCTCTCAATTCTCGAGGCATTGCGTTGAGTGGCGAAACTTAGCACCGCGCTTTGCTCGGCAGCAGAGTGAAGAAATGAAAGGGAAATTGGGGAATATGTCATGTGTCATGTCTAATAATGAGTTTTAAATAATAATTCATCTGTATTCGTATAACAGGCACTGTGGGCCGCACTCGGTGGTGCATGCGTGGTGGCCATGGTCGTCATACTCGGCATCAGCGCTCGTTTAGTGAAACGTATATTAAATAAATTCCGGCCAGCTTCCATTTCTGCACCACTGCAGCCGATAACCCACCGACCGTTGTGGTTCCCGCTTGGCACGTGAGTACGTAGTTGTAAGTTAGGACCGATCGTGCATATTGTCTGAATTGTTTCAAGTTTGCTTGACTGAACGCGCTTATCTCAGGAAGTACTTACTGGTTCGACTTGAAAAAATATTTTTGTTCTCATTTCCATTTATTGAAAAACTGCCGAATTCTGGTGGCAATGCGTGTTGAGTGGCAGAACTCAACGCCGCGCTTAACCTCGACGCCAGTCTGGCCGTTCAAGTATTACGTAAGCACTGTAGGGGGACGGGGGGGTCTTGGGTTTGCTTATTTTTGATGACATGGGGGGTGGGGGGGTCTAGCTAGTAATTACGTAAGCAGAAGTTATTTATTTTTTCATATATATTATGGCTATATTTGGTAGACGTATATATGGTAGACAATATAACTATTAGTTTTATAATATAATATATAAGTTTATTATATCTATTTAGCGGGAATGGTACATTGGTCTAAATTTCAAATTTTATAAAAATCTGTGGTGATTTAAGGATTTTTTAATACAAACTTTCAACCTCTTATTTGCACCCTTACGGGGTGAATTAAAATAAACCACGAAACACGTGTTCAATGAAATATTCTTAAGAGTCTGAATTTAAAGTTTTATAAAAATCGGTGCTGATTTCAATTTTATTTCATACAAACTTTCAAACCCTTAATTCATTCCTTTAGGGTTAAATTTTTTCAAATTCCCTTCTTAGTGGATTTCCAGAATTCTAAAATATAAATCTGTCCAAATTTCACGTTTCTACTATCAGCGGTTACGGATATGCGTGCGTCTTACCTCAGTCAGTGGGAACATGTCCTTTAATATATGTAGATACAAATAAAATATCAATAAAAAAAAAATTATATGCCAATGTTTACGTAAGCATTGGGGGAGGGGGTAAGAGGATTGCTTATTTTTGATGACATAGGGGACGGAGGGGTTAATAATTGCAAAAAAACTGCTTACGTAATACTTGAACGGCCCCTCTGAGCAAAGAAATGGAAACATACATTTAAGTAAACATTTCATCTCCTCGAGTGGGGATCAAACCCACAACCAGTCGGCTTGACAGTCACACCTCGAGCCGCTGCGCCACGACTGGCCTCAAATTTAGAAAAAATAAAACTATAAAATACGGCGGCAAGCCGCCATGATATGTCGATCGCCAGTCAGAGCGATTTACGTCGCGCCTTGGTAAACAAAATCGACATTTTGTATTGTATACAATGGTATTGACTAATTACTCAGACTTGAGGTCACAAGCGACACTATGACACTTGGACGCGTTTTTGTGCGATTTTTACACTTATAAGTTAAAGTTAATTTTTTTAATACTAAGTCTTTCACCATCTATTCCTCTCACAGAAACAAGTATAGATTTCTTAATCAGAGGACTAAGAAAATGTTGAATATATATATAAATTTAAAAGTGATTTTTAGTAAACAAAAGTATATACTCTCTCTTTCAGATAATAAGCAGGTAATTGCTTAGTTTTATATTTTTTTTACTAAGATTTTGTTATGGTGACTAGATTTACATATTTATAATACTTTAAAATAATTGTAAATATACAAACCATAATAAAATGTAATCTACAGGAGAAAGAAAATCAAATGAAATCAGCTTCACGCTGTATCCCGCCCACAACAGGATAAAGAGAGGGAACCTAGTGTTAATACACTCCGATCCCCAATTTCCGCCAAATTCTGGAGGCATTGCGTGTTGAATGGCGGAACTCAACGCCGTGCTTAGCCTCGGCAACAGGACGGCGAAATGAAAATATATATTTAAATAAATATTTAATTTTCTCGAGTGGGAATCGAACCTACAACCAGTCGCGTGTACAAACACACTTTGTGCCCCTGTGCCACCACTGGCCTCAGTTTTGTTTAACAAACTAAAACTGTTAAGATGTTCCAGAACGAAATTACTTTTATTCCATATCGGACAAGCGCGAGTCGGACTTGCCCACCAAGGGTTCCGTACAAAAATTAGAGATCTCAAGATTCTTCTGAAATTCAAGCATGGTTTAGCCAGAGGCCTTATTATCTGATACCTCACTTGAAGTAGCGGCTTTATTACCGAATTTTGCCCCTCTTTTAAAGCTATTATTTTTTAGGATTTTACCAAAAAAAGTATTGTTTTCAGAACTTCTTTTACTGAACTAGTACTACGTGTAGAATGTAGATGTTAGCTGCCAAATTTCATAATTCTAGGTCAACTGGCTCTATTGATTTTGATACCCTTCATAGTAAATACGCGTTTATTGCGATATAAACGGCCATGTTTTTTTAAGTAAATAGAATTGTTTTAGGAAATCAAGGGACCGTAGGTCTGTGTATATGATTTGAATTTACCCAAATCTACGATCTCTCGACACACAGACAGACAAACGGACGGACAACAAAGTGATCTTATGAGGCTTCCTTTTTTCCCTAAAAGGTACCCTTTTAACCCTAAAAATGGTCCAGTTGTTAAAAATGAATATGTTCAAAACAAAATAAAATTTATTGGTCGACAACTTGTCCCTGAATAACAAATGTAGGTATATTTTAAGGGAACTTTCAGAATTATCCATAATATATTTCGGTATCGATTTATTAGACAAGCAATGGTTAGCCACAACTTTGTATACGATGGACTTTATAAAGTAAAACGAAAAATTCGCTTTTTTCACTTTCCCGTAGAAATTTTGCTTAATGCGCCAACAGCCCAATTAAATTTATAATAACAACTTTCATTTTCGTCATCAAAATGGTACGTGTGATCAACAATCAAAGTTTTGAACGGGCCCGTGTCGGAACGCATTTTCCTACGTTTAAGGAATATACGATGAGAACTTAGTGTCTACTTTCCGCCTAATTTTCGTGGCAATGATTGTCGAAACTCAACGTTGCGCCTTGCGTTATTACTAAAACGTAAAAATTTAAGTAATGAATCCGTCGTAATGGAATCGAACCCACAACCGTGGCGTCTACAGTAAGACGCTCTACCGCTGCGCCACTACAGCCTCAAATACAATATTTTATTATTTTATTAGATTTTCATACTCATATTATTAAGTTAGATTTTCATACTCATAATTTTTCATATTAATAATTATATGGTGTTCTATCTCGCCTTCAGAGGAGTTCTATATAAACACAGCATTATTTACTGAATAATACTATACCTCTATAACTAAAACGGAAATCACAATTTCAAGCGGAAATGAGATATAGATATAAAGTTTTTTTTTATTATGAAAAAGTGACAAAAGCCCGTAACTGAGGAATGAAATATTTGATATTTTTATTTCCTCGTTCTGGGAACGAGGCAAAGCGCGGCTTTGAGTTTTGCCACTCAACGAAGGAAACGAAAGTGTCTTGACATTCCTTCTGCCTACAGTACTGTATGTGGGATACAACGTTCAGCTAAGAAAATAATAAAGTACACTGTATTATATTATATTCTTTTTTTTATATATATGAATATAGATATAAATTAGCTTCGCTAGCGCTGTATCCCGCACACAGCAGGGTAGGCAGAGGGAACCTAGTGTTAAGACACTCCGTTCCCCACTTTCTGCCGAATTCTGGAGGTGTTGAGTGGCAGAACTCAACGCCGTGCTTAACCTCGACACCAGAGCGAAGAAATGGAAATATAAATTTAAGTAAATATTTCATCTCCTCGAGTGGGGATCGAACCCACAACCAGTCGGTTTTGCAGTCACATCTCGTGCCGCTGCGCCATGACCGGCCTCAATATATGAATATATACCTACATATATATTTTATTCTATTAGGTTTTGTATTCAAATTTCTTTATACATATATTATATCTTGACATAGTTGTTCATGAAAAAGGGGAAAAAATATAATACTCGAAAGTACTTAGTTTCATTAAATGGAATTTTATGTACTAGATTTTTTTGTAAAAATCTTATCACTTAACTCTTAAAGCAAGCGAGCATATTATTACAAAAAATCGCCTAGTAGGTCGTTTGCCTCTTTTATTTAAACAGGCGCTCGATCATTTTAGTATAAATCATCCATTTTACTATTTTTCTAATAATATGATATCTATAATAATAATAATAATAA
The DNA here is from genome assembly GCA_013421005.1 of Heliconius erato x Heliconius himera. Lineage (NCBI taxonomy): Eukaryota > Metazoa > Arthropoda > Insecta > Lepidoptera > Nymphalidae > Heliconius > Heliconius erato x Heliconius himera. The sequence continues at coordinate 56,272 of JAATLQ010029718.1, read as the reverse complement.
TACTTTATTGCATATGAAAAAAAATACACAATTTACATAAAAGAAAGGGACATGTAGGTACTTAGATATCTCTTTATAATTAATTATTATTTAATTGTATTAGCTAACAAAATTGAAAGAAATTGGGCTATATGTGTAGTTTTTTGACTTTTAGGTATGTTAGTTAGGTGTAGGTTGCAATTAAAAAGGTCAACGATTGAGTTTCTTCCTCTACTCTTATCCAATCTCTAGATAGGATAGATATATGAAATAATCTAAGATTGACGTTGGAGATAGGTTATTAATATTGGGCGTTAGTAGAGTCGACCGGTAGTAACTTTACCTTCATTTAAAGATACAAAAATGTTTAAATTTCTATTTCAAAACAGAATGATTCAAAGAAAATATTTCGAATGAGAAGCCCAAAAAAAATTCTAAAAAATCTAATTACCTATTAAACAGAACAACATTTTTACATACTCATATTACCTATGTAGGTACAAGGTAAGTAGGTTTAATACTGAATTTATCTTGAAATTTAATATATCAAATGCCTCACAATTTCAATGAACACAACGCCCTTCATACTTTGACATAGTAATATGAGCGTGAATTGTTTGCTTAGAAAAAATATATATATTGTTAGCGTACTCGTGTAAAAGAGGGTAGATTTAGGTGGAAAATATCTATAAAAGCAGTGGAATTGTGTCAATCGGGGGCTATTGGTTGTCGGCAACGGCCCTTATTGGAAGGTAACTAGTGTGAAGTATTGTTATAAGGTGATACATATCACTTATTGCAATTACGTAGTATCCCTTTCTAAATTGTTTAGAAACATATGGACGATGTGTGTTTTTATCGTATTTTTATAAAAACTATAACCGCTTCCGATTTCTAACAATATAATTAACAAAATATAAGTTCGGGGCAAAAATATTTTCTTATTGTTCATACAAAGCAAAATATTTTTTTTAGGTATAATTTTTTATTTATTTATAACATGTATGTGGCGTTTTGATCGATAACTTGTTGCCATTATATGGGTGTGTGTGTGTGTGTATAGTGCCATAATCCTATTCCTGTAGAAATTCAGAGATTTTTGATTTAAGAATCTGATAGGTAGTTCAGTGTTCTTTCGAGGTTAGTTTTATGCTATTTTAAATATTTTTAAAGTGTTAATTCACACTTAGGAAAGAAAAATACTTATTTAGAAAACGTATAAAAATAGCTTTATGCTTCCTAAAGAGTTCTGCAATGGCCGAAACGTCATGGTAGAGTACTACGCCGTAAATTTTATTCGCGGTGTTCGTCGCATTTTAACTTTTTTTTGTAATAAAACTTTAAAATGTACCTAATTTCTTCGTCACATATATTCATTTTGCTTGCTTGAAGAACAATTGGAAAATGACGAGAACAAGTTTTTTTTATTTATTTATTGCATCTTCAGAATGTCTACCATTTAATGGCATTAAAACCAACCAGTTACACTCAGTACAGCCAAAAAGGTTTGATTACTAATAATACATTCAAAATACGAAAATACGTTTGCCCCGACCTATTATACAAACCTATGTAAAATTGTAAAGCACGCATTCATCTGATCGTTGTGATTTTCTTTTTAAATTGAGCGGAGAGTGGAAAACGGAATGTTTTAACACTAACAAGTATATCCTACTAGAGAAAATGAATGAACGAGATGAGAACTGAATGATTTGTCAAATACTTGGCTCAATTTCTTCATTTGTTTGGTCCAATTCTACACAGAAAATATAAAAAATGGGATGTTTATGTAATATTTTATATAAAATTATAGTACCATTTAAGTAGATATATTAAAGAATACAAAAAAAACTAGAAACTTAATTATAACGTTTATAGAATAGGCCTAAACAATCTTATGGAAATATTTGTTCTAAAATCCTTTCACAATTTGCTTATTAAACATCATAACGTCAAATATCCTCTCCAAATTGACATTCAAGAATCAAGAGGTCCTATTTACTACCTAAAACTAATTTGTGCCCAATGGCCTTAGAAATGTTGACGTTTCGTGGTATTTCAAAGAGGGACTGTAAATTCAGTTAAACAGAGTTAACGAAATTAATACGCTGAGAGAGCTAAGTTAAGAACTATACTAGTCGTGTTCTATGATTTCTAGTGAAGTTTAAATTAATATATATTTTAATTAATTTAACAATTTTCTTAACGATCTATCGATCATAGGTAGGTATGTGCAAACAGTTTACTTTTCTTGTTTAATTTTCATATATTACAGGCATGTTAAGTTCAGAGAAAATATTAATTAAAAGAAAAAAATCTCATCACATTGAACTCGAGACATTGCATTGACTGACGGAAAAAAATAAATCATTATACAACAAGTAAGCATCGAACTCATAACCACCGTGCTTACAGCCTGATGCCGTTATTTGAGTTTAATGCACTCATCTACTTAATAATGATCACTTCAATAGAAACTTAATATTTCTTTACTTTACACTTTACGCACACAGCAGGGTAGGGTAGGCAGAGAGAACCTAGTGTTAAGACACTCCGTTCCCCACTTTCTGCCGAATTCTGGAGTCGTGCGTGCATTGCGTGTTGAGTGGCAGAACTCAACGCCGCGCTTAGCCTCGACACCAGAGCGAAGAAATGGAATTATAAATTTAGGTAAATATTTCATCGAGTGGGGATCGAACCCACAACCAGTCGATTTTACAGTCACAACTAATGCCGCTGCGCCACGACTGGCCTCTTCCTTTTTTTTAATTTTACTTTAGATTTAAATCTCTTTTTCCATAACATATGTGAATTCCCACGTAAATAACTTAGCTGTGATAATTGTACTATGGGAAGTAAAGTATAGCGTGTAAAGTATATTTAATAAATCGTTATAATAAGCTGATTTATGTTTTCCGCAATAACGTGCCGTAATAAACCTATAAACGTTAATAATAATTTATATGCGATAATGTAGAAAAAGGTCTAAGCTATATAACTTACTAAAACATACGTTTAACATTTTTTTTATTCAGGATAAACACGACACTCCACTCTCCATTTTTTATTCATTTTGCGGATAATTTACGGTCAAATTTCAAAAATATATACATCTAAATATATGATGAATGCAGTTTAAGAATTTCGCTTAAAATTACGAAGATTACCCGCGCTATATTATGCCATCAAATATTCTCATTTGCAGAAATTAAGGCCACTTACTACTGCTACACTAGGCTCTGTCTACCTACACTGCTATACGAGATAAAGCGTGATAGCTTCACGCTTTATCCCGCAAACAAAAACAACGAACCCATCATCACTCACACAAAGTTCATCTGTAACGGCATCATTATTAAAAATAAAAACTACTACATTAATTATTTTTAGTCTTATCACTTATGTATATCATTACATAACCTGATAGTATCGTGATGGATCGGCAGCGGAAATCAGTCCATTGTATTCAGTTCGACTCCCGACGTCGTCGAAGCTCATTTATAAGCACTTTCACTAAATGTTTCTCATTCACTGTTTGTTTTTTACATTGCTATGAGAATTGTTCCTAATTTTTGATTATACTTGTGAGAGGTGTGTTCAAATATTAGAGATTTAAGCGTTTTTTGCTCTTTTGAAAAGTCATCGTGGCAAAGTGAGACAGAGTTGGACTTGATAGTGATATGATGGTTGTGAGTTCAATGTGCAATCAGTAGGATGATCATTTAATATAACCATTTTCCTAATAATACCTATCTATTAAATAATTTTCACTATCCCGCTTTAGTAGACAGAGCGTGGTGTTGAGTTCCGTGAAAAAATATACAATGTTTCGAATTGAGCGAACAGTCGGGAACGGAGTGTCTTAATAGTAGATTCCCTCGCTCTACTCTACCAAAGTCAAGTTCTCTACCTAAGTCAACGTAATCAAATAACAGGTACTCTATTTATCTCATAATCAAATCATTAGAAGAAATTTATTTGTATATTTACAGATAAAGTAACAAATTTATAAATGGAGTTCATTTCATACAAAATGAGGACAAACGTTCGCAAGCTTAAGATTGTAAATTTTTGTAACTTGTTGACTTCCCATCGATCTACAATCCTGAAATTGGTGGGGAACCCTTAGAAACACCTAAATATTTAATATTTTTACACTTTACCTAATAATTGTCTAACTTTAAACGTGACATATTAAAGCGTGCGAGCATGATATTAAGAAACTTATATGTTCATATAAATGTTATAATAATCGAAGCATAGTGGTACATTTAATATAAGACGAGATGGTTGTAGATTGTTTTCCCGCTCAGGGTAATTTTTTTGGGGTTTTTCCTCTAAGTCTAGTATGTATATATTAATTACAATTCAACGTTACAAAATAAATCCTTACACTATGTATTATAAACATTTTTATTTACTTAATATTTAAACCTACCATTTATTCTTTAACAAAGAATTTTGAAAAGGCCAATCTAGAAATTCTATTACTATTAAAAACTTTTACAATTATAATAATTGAATATAGTCTAAATAGCTCAACAAAATAAAAAAAAAATTTATGAACTTTCCAATCACCTTATTAAAATAAAGCCGTATCCTAATCATGTTTACGACATTGGTACTATATAGTCTGTATTTAGACTGTTTAATTATAATTTTGGTTCATTCTCGGTAAGAGAGGTAGGGGGAGATCTCGGTTGACCTTCGAGAACACAGTATAAAAGATACTGGAGAAAGGTCACGTAAAAAGCATGAGGACCCACCGTAGGGTATGTATGAAGACGTTGATGACAATGGACGAGGCGAAAGAGGTATGCAGGAACCGTAGCGTTTGGCGCTCCGTTCTCTCTGACTACCCCGCTAAGGATAAAGCGTAAAGTTATATTAGATTAGATTGTTAATTCTCTATAACTATTATATGAAAGTCATCACTCTATTTACAATAATATATAATAAGTATTAAATTGAGTAAAATAGTTTACGATGTATGGATGCACCTAGATTTTTATGTCGTCTATTATATTAAAAGTCATTTTTGATAGCATGTTAAATAGTAATCTGCAAATGAGTTAATTAAGTATTTAATATTACAAAAAATAGATCGTTGACGCAATCGTGGCGTGACGGCATAGCGCCTACATGCAACGGTTGTGGGTTCCATACCCACTCGGGGGAATGATTCATCTTTATTTTATTATAAGACAAAGCACGGCGTTAATATCTCGAAAACACTAGGTTTTTCCTAGTACAGCTGACTTTCTATTGCTAAGATATTTCTATAAATAACTAAGTTTTTGTACAGTTACAGTACATTAAAGAGTAAGTAAATCTAAAAAACTAACAAGTTTCATCACAACCAAAGGCCTTGCAATTTATAAAAAAATACAAATTGACATTCTATATGTGACTTTATATTTCTAATAAACGTGAACGTAAAAATATATAACCACAATGACGCAAGCTCGTAGAAGACTAGGACCATTAATAGAGCAATCATAAAATGGTTATAATATCTTAATATGAACATGATTTAGGATCATTTTCATCTAAAATATGATCCAATGCTTCTATAAATATTTAGATATTTATTATCACAGCTTCAGAAGCAGAGGGAACACAGTGTTAAGTCCCTGCCATTGCGTGTCAAGTAGCGCAACTCAACGCCGCGTTTTACCTCGACACCAGAGCGAAGAAATGAAAATATAAATATTACTTTTCCTCGAGTGGGGATCGAACCCACAAATAGTTGATTTTACAGTCACTGTGCCACGACTATCTTCATTTATTATCACGGTATACTAATAATTACAAGGACAACAATTTTGTTACAACAATAACGGTAAATGGGAAACGGAACATTCTTAATAATCCCACCCACGTCATACTCTGCTATGTGTGGGATACAGCGTGAAGGTAAAAAAATATTAATTGAGGCCCTCATGTCGCAGCGGCAAAGCGTGTTATAATTGTGGTACCGATTCCCTATCAGGAGAATAAACTGTTTTCATTTCTCCGCTCTGGTAACGAGACAAAGCGCGGCGTTGAGTTCCACCTAATATAGATGCAAAGTCAGACACTATACTCCTTCTCCACGTTGGCCTCCAAAATCCTAGTTTACCTATACTTTCATTCTAGTACACCCACTCAACTTACTAATTGGTGAGAACGTTGCGAACGTTTGATTTATCTTGATTTATTGATAGTTAGGTATAATTGATCGAATACAATGTATCTTGACTTGTTATTTTTTGAAACTCGCATTTGTGAAATAAACAGCTTGTGAGTGACAATTCACTCTTTTTCCATAAGGAAAATGAAGAGGCATAAGCCTCTCCATAATTTCAGGAGAGTTTTTAAGTTACTTTTAATTTTATTATTTACCTACATGTGTTTTGATGTTAATTATAATAATTCGCACTGTAAATATATTAATATTATTTTCGTTAATTTACGAAGAATTAATAATATTTTATTGATATTTTTTTTCGTTTCATATGTAACTCTTTTGCGTAGACTTTAAGAAGAAACATAAAAAGTCCGACTTTTAAATTTCCAGTAATACTTCCAACCTCCTAAGCAGTTTCGTCTTTACGTTGACTGTCAGTCACTGAGTATCGAAAGAGTGTGGCTTCTTTCACTTGAACTATACGGTACTTAGGAAAAGATTGTGTGGGGATTTTAGTGCGTTTAACATAAACTAAACTAGCGGCCCGCCCACGGCTTCGCCCGCTTAAAATACATGATTATTGATTTAATAAGCAGAATTGATTGACAACTATAATGACTTGTATTATGATTTTTTTACGACATTATCGTCAAAGAATTTTTGATTGTCTTAAATAAAAAAAATACGACCATTGTTGATATTTGATATTTATAAAATATACATAAAGCTAATTATTTATTACACGTATATATTGTAACTTTATGTTCTTTTTACCTATATAATATACTCTGTTAAATGTGCTGATGTCAGTGAATAATTTAATTTACTCATTCAGAAACAGCCTTAAATGTTAAATTATTGATTTGAAGGATTCATAATATTCTTTGTAAAATAACTGTAATAATTGCATATTAACTCCTGTACAGTTTTTATATTACTTACATATATTATATGAACGAACCAACCAAAAAATCTTTGTATTTACTTGATATTTCTTTCAAGATCGTTCTTTATCTCTGTGTTGAATTAATTACAACTTCTTTCAAATGACGATAACTTTTTTTTGAATGAACCGATTTTGATGAACTTTAGTATTTAAGTTGAGTTAAAACAAAGTAACTGATGAAATTTTCAAGTAAATTGTTTCAGTACTTTCAGAGAAAAATGTGGACAAAAATATGTCGACAGACAGAAAGACAGACAAGAAATTCAAAAAATAACTTTTTGCTATCCATTTCAGTCAAAATTACTAAATGTACAGACAAAATATTTTTACTGTCTTATTATATATAGAGATAAATGATAACTTAAACTTCTGACCATTTTATTTCTTGCTGAAAAATGTTTGCTTATTATACATTTATCTGGGTCGTAAACACGCCTAAATCCCGATCTTGCGGGTATTCCCAAATAAAAATTTTGCCTATTACCCTAGTCATTCGAGAACACGGTATGAATGATATTGGAGGCAGGTTCAGGTAAACATCATGAGCACACCCCAGAGGGCCAGAGAGAGAGATGTGAGCAGGATAATGACAATAGACGCTTGGAAAGAGGTATGCAGACACCTGGGCATCAGGGGCATTTTGCGCTACATTTTCTCTATATTCCCTACTAAAGATGTACTCGTAGATTAAACTAAAAAAGTATTTATTTCAACCTTACATTAAAATAATATCGCTTTATACTCATTTTCTGTATGTTAACCTTATTTGACTACCAAGAATTAAATAATTTCACACAAAAAAACATGCAGATGAACATTTCAATTACAAAATATCACTTATAACATTGTAAAAAAATCCAGTTGGCAATCTTTTTTTTTCATTGTTGCCACTTCGCCTAATTATTTTGTTTCTTTATCTGACCTTCGACGTAATTATAATATTGTTTTAACATGAAATTTAAAAAAAAATCTAAAATTATTTCTACATATCCAAAAAGTTTTTATAAGTTATAAATAACAAAATTTGCCTTCTATTTATTAATTTTTAAAGTGTTATTTTATAGTTTGAAAAGAAAAATACTTTATAGAAAACGTATAAAAAATGTTAAAAATATTTAATAAACAGCATGCTCTTGACAAACGATAATTCTTAGTAATTATTTTTGGGTAGCGGAAATTTGTAAAAATCTCCCGAGATGCTAACAATATAAATCAGTTGTAACAAGCGTATTTAAGAATTTCGACGTAGCTTGATGCGAACGTATGGCTTAGCGGTCATAGCGCTTGGACAATTTCCAAGAGGCGGAGGTTCAAATCCCGCTAAGTTCAAGTTTTATACGATGTCTAAAAAATGTGTTTCTTTCCTAAGTGTGGAATAATACTTTAAAATTATTAAAAAAACAAAATATTTTTTTCCTAACTTTTAAATAAACCAAATAATGCTTACTCGATGGTTCTAGGTTCGTTTTGTACATAATTAAAAAAATGTGTATATGTATTTGTGAGTGTACTGTCTTTGGTGGTCAACGCGAACCGTTGGTTACCCAACGTAAATCATCTAATCCATTCTAGAATCTATATTGCATTATATTTTGTACTTGTATTCTGCTCGCGGCTTTGCGCCCTCTGGGCTATGATATTCATTTGTTATTAGTATATAGACCTTTCTCTACAGTCAACATGCAGATTAGTCAAAACGATATTAAAATTAAAAGACCAGTCGTGGTGCAGAGGCACAAGAGTGTGTAAACGCGACTGGTTGTGGGGTCGTTCGTCACTCCAGGAAATGAAACATTTTTTTTTCAGCTTCACGCTGTATCCCGCCCAATGCAAGGTACGCAGAGGAAACCTAATGTTAAGACACTCCGTTCCCCACTATCTGCCGAATTCTGAAGGCATTGCGGTTGAGTGGCAGAACTCAACCCCGCGCTTGTCTTCGAAGAGCGAAGAAATGGAAATATAAATTTAAGTTAATTATTCATCTCCTCGAGTGGGAATCGAACCCACAACCAGTCGGTTTTACAGTCACACTTTGTGCCCCTGAGCAACGACTGGCCTCAAACACATTTATTTAAATTTATATTTTCCTTTCTTCGCTCTGGTATCGAGGCAAAGCGTGGAACGGAGTGTCTTACCACTAATTTCGGTCTGCCTACCCTGCTGCGTGCGGGATACAGCGTGAAGCTGATACTTATAAACCTTTGTCTTCAGTCAAACTGTCTATTAGGGAAACCACATTAAAATCTTTGGCATAGATTTAAAAATCTAGATCTAAAATGTTGAGAAAGTTATAATTTGTTGTTACCAATACTTGATGTAATATTCAACTTTCAACTTTCTTACAAAGATTGGGTCTTTTGTTATGCAATTTTTTACTTATATATAACTTTTATATAAAAATTCTTCCATTAAAAGTTAACTAATCCTAACTACTAACAACGAAAAGCTTTTAAGAACTTAATATCTTTATTTTTCGAATATAATAGTCAAGCAAATATTATCATACTACATTATCATATTAAAATGAATTTTGATAAAGCCCTAAATATTTATACGGCTGTATGTAATTTATATAATAAATATTTTGGGGCCGTCGTGGCGCGGCACAGCGTCTGACTATAAGCGCGACAGTTGTAGGTTCGATTTCAACTCGGAGGAATGAGTTATTTTTATTTCCTCGCTCGTTGACTTTCGACACTCAACACGCAATATCTCGAAAATTGGGCGGTGATTGGGCAACGTAATGTCTTAAAACTAGATTTCCACTCTCTGCCCTGCTATATCGGAAGCAAAGTGAATCGACTGAAATGGTCTACGCTTTTAATTAAATGTTTAATCACTAAGTAAAATAATTAAAATATATAATAACAATAAGGTATTAATTATTAAAAATAAAGGTTACAGACAAAACAACGGTTTTAGCTTGTATTATAACATAAAAAACTATATATATAGATACTTATTGCTATTGTAATAAATCTAATACACTTTATACAAATAGACTTAACTTGAAATAAATACCTAAACGAGTACACGTCTGTAATATTATTTTTGAAGATTACTAAGAAATATACAAAATAGAGGCTCTCTCAAGTTTCATTTTATTTCTAATATATAATACCTCTAGGTATTATAACGAGCGATATGATATATTATCTATTATATTATCTATATTTTCTTTAACTATTCTAAATTTTATAATTTTATTCACACACTAAAGAAAAACATTAAATAACGTATAGAATCTACTAATAATATTTATTTATACACATAAATAATTTACTCTAAACGAGATACTAACCCATAACTACCGCTTCCAGCCAGGCCCGATCTAACTGCACTACCATGGCGTAAGTAATATTTTTAATAGGAACAAAATAACCACACGAATATACGAAAACGAATTTTATTTGACCGAGTTAACTACATTTACTCAGACATGCTCAATTATATGGCATCACATCTGATGTAACATATGATTGCAGATGAATCGCAAATTGTATTGCTTTTTTATATTTTTTACCTCTCTATTAAGTAATAATAGCTTTAAAACATAAAATGGAGAAAGCGGAGTGTCTTAACACCAGTGTTACCCTGATATTTAGCGTTAAGCTAGATACTATTATTCAATCTATTGAAATGTTTTTAGGATTCCGTGTAGATAAAGAAAAATTGTAATACGTATCAAATCACTTTGTAGTCTGTATGTATCCGTTCACCAAGATTGCGTGGAGGTATTAAGTTGAAGTATAAAATATCCAGGTCTATGGTCACTTGGAATTCAGAAAAATTAAGCTTTTAAACCAGCGCAATCGAAAGATACAAGCGTTTATATATATTTTGTATTTGCTTTAGTTTGCTATATACTCAAAAAATATAGGATAATTCCTGTAGGCCTATTATTATGAAATTTGGATAAAATTATTTAAAAAAACTAAATTAAACTAGCTTCACGCTTTATCCCTAGCGGGGAAGTCAGAGAGAACGGAGCGCCAAGCGCTACGGTCTCTACATAACTCTTTCGCCTCGTCCACTGTCATCAACCTCTTCATACATGCCCTCCGGGGGATCCTCATGCTTTTTACGTGACCTTCCTCCAGTATCTTGGATACTGTGTTTTCGAAGGTCAACCGAGGCCTCCCGCCACCTCTCTTACCGCTCACTTTTCCAAAGGAGGACGGAGCTACAAATAATATAATTAAAAAATTGTTATTTTAAAATTACAAATAAAATAAAGCTTTTAAGCACACTATTAAGTTCATAATTTAAAACGAGACTATTAAATTTCATAATCCTTAATTGGATTTGAACTTTTAAGTTAATTGTATTATAATTAACAACTTTATTTTCTAGATATATCTAATCTATCTAATAACACCTTGTTGAATATGTATTTTATAAGTTCACGCTTTTTCTCACAAGCCGGGGTTCACTTTCCACTCTATTTAAGATATAGCGTGACTAGTGGTAGAACTCAACGCCGCGATATATCTGACTTAAAAAACGAAAAAAAAAAAAGTTATTACTTCAAGCAGGTATCGAATCCACAAGCATCGTCATTACAATAAGACAATATAGCCTCAACATTTAATTAGCTTCACGCTGTATCCCACACTTAGCAAGGAACAAACAAACAATACATAAAAACACTTCCATTCCCTACCTTCCGTCTAATTCTCGAGGAATCGCCTGTTGCCGTCGCCGGTAGTTGAACTTAACGCTGCATTTTGGCTCGTCACTAAAGCGAGGAAATGAAGTATAAATAAATATTTCATTCCCCTGAGTGGGAATTGAAACCACAACCATCGCGTTCACAGTCACACGCTTATGCCCTGCGCCACAACGGCCTCGCATATATAATTAAATTATACAATATTTTTAATATTTATTGTATCTTCAAATAACACTTCGGACACGTCGTTAACTACTTAATGTGGTTTTCAAGCTTCATTATCCATTCTAATTTGTGAAATTTGTGTTATTTTATAATGCAATATTTAATGATACCTATTGATAGTAGGTTTTAAGGTAGTTTTGTGTAATTCTTTCATTGACAAGATGACTTTTGACCTTCTGCGTTTTAGATAAATAAAATTGGAATTTACTAAAGGTAATTGTGAAGTGGATAAAGCTACTTCACAATTACCTTTACCATACATTTTTTTTTATGGTATAAGTCAACTAGCGTACTAAAAGGTTTTTTTTTTGTGGTATAAGTCAGGGTAATCTATATATAAGTTCATCCAATACTCTTAAAAGCTTGAAGACTTTTCTTCAGTTGAGTAGTATGTGAAATCAATATTGATAGTTCATACAAAATACCGTTAGGCTGTATCCAGTCTTGCGCATTTTTCAGTAACAAAAAATAAAAAAAAAAAAATTAAAAAAACTACTTAAATAACATTTTCATCGAGTTAAATTACTCCCCTTACCAGCCTTACAATGGAGTAGAAAAAAGAAACTACTTATAATTGTGTAAACTTCAAAACACTAATTAATATAAAATTGTCTATAAATATTATTTTTAGATATTTCGCCTGTTTACGAATCTCATTGTCAGACTTGAAAATATAGAGCTTCATGTATATTGTTCTCATCTTTTAGATATGTAGGTACGTATGAATAACTTTCCTTTTGTGAGTATAAAAGATATATAGCAATATTATATAAATTTTTCACTATATAATACACATTCTTATTTCCCATGCCCATGTAGTTCTGTTAAGGTTTGTATGACTTCATATAATATGTATGGTTACAAATCCCTTTCGATGGAAATCAGTATTTTTTCATCTTTCATTTTAGGTGATAAATAAAGAGAAACTCGTAATACTGCTGCTGCCTGGGTTATATATTAAGATAAGCATTTGCCGAAGTGAGAATTGAACCCACAGCTATCGCTATACAGTTATCTTTACTACAATTATTAATGATTTTCTCAGACCAAGGTGGTGGAGCTGTAGTTAAAAGGTAGTAGTATTATAGTTGAGGCCGGTCGTGGCGCAGCGGCACGAGGTGTGACTGCAAAACCGACTGGTTGTGGGTTCGATTCCCACTCGAGGAGATGAAATATTTACTTAAATTTATATTTCCATTTCTTCGCTCTGGTGTCAAGGTTAAGCGCGGCGTGGAGTTCTGCCACTCAACACGCAATGCCTCCAGAATTCGGCAGAAAGTGGGGAACGGAATGTCTTAGCACTTGGTTCCCTCTGCCTACCCTGCTGTGTGCGGGATACAGCGTGAAGCTAATTTTTTTTTTTTATTATTATAGTTAAACGATAGTATTAATAAATGCCTTACTAAATTGCCCATACTACTATTATGTTACATAACTCAAACGAATATTACTATTTCAAATACCTTATCAAATTACAATGCAATTTTGAATGTTATAACACATTTATTATTTAAATGAGAAGATAATATAAGCAATGGTATGTTATGGAGAAATCATTTTTGTGAATATTTAACAGTAGAAACATTGAATAAATTAAACAAAAGAATCTATTATAGCTAAGCAAATTATTTTTTTTTTATTTTCTTAGCTTTACGCTACATTTAGCAGGAAAGACAGAGAAAACATCGGAACGTAGTGTTAAAGCACTCCGTTCCCATTAAGACACTTCCGTTTCCCGAGTTCCGCCGAATCAGAGGCATTTCATGTTGATTGGCGGAATTCAACGCCGAGCTTTGCCTTAAAAAATAAATTATAAAACAAAAGCAGCTTCACATTTTTTCGCACATAACAGAGTAGGTACTTTTTCATTACGATAGTCCAATTAGGAGCTGGTTCTAAAATTAAATAAGGCTTACTAATACTTTACCATGACCAACAAGTGTTTTGTTCAGCCTACTGCCTCTCTACTGATGTAGCAAGACTTTTCGGTGGGAATCTTACCAAATTTCTTTGATCTGGAAAAGGCATTTGCCAACGGAATACAGAGTTCTTCTTTGGTTAGATTCTCGTTTTATATATTATAAATATACTCATATTTCTAAGAAAAATATTTTCTTTACACTTATTTAGAAAACGTATAAGAATTTGAACGTAGCGGGATTTTTATACGTTTCCTAAATTTTAATTTTAATTTAATTTAATTTTAAATAAGTATTTTTTTTTCCTAAGTGGGGAGGGAATAATACTTTAAAATGCTTTCTTTATATTTAACGTTGTAGTTTATTCGAATAAAAGATTTTATTATGTCTACATTTTATTAAATGTTATTTATGAAATAGGAGTTTTGAATTAAGCTCTGGGCCACTTTTGTCTTTTGAATGTGATGTAACGATATCATCCTTTGATTTTCTTTTGATTTTTAAATGGTAGGAGGTAAATTCTGATGGTTTCTTTAATCTCAATTTCTGTTTTTATCTCTAAATAAGAGTGATGTCTCCATTGGTTACGTTGATCTATAAAGTAAGTTTTGACTATACTCTCTCCGTTCTTTCATTCTTTCATATTTTTAAAAAAGAAAAACTAAAATTATAATATTTTTAAATTTTGACTTTTATACAAACTCCATACTTTTAAAAAAGAAACCTACTTATACATACATATAATACCTACGCTTATAAATTAGTAAAAATTACTTAAGTAATCAAATTAATTTAGATTAATGCTTCACAAATATACAAAGCTCTACAATTAATTATAGCGGTGTTACTAAATAAACATATCATTAAAAAATAAATACCTACATACTTTTTAATACAGTTTTTAAGTTATTTACATAAATGAATATTATGTTATGAAAGTTTGTTAGCTTATCTAATACTAATATTTGATTAAATAATGAGTAAGTTTTATTAAATTTTAGTGGCGCAGGGGCACAACAAGGGGTTTGATTCCCATGGGGTGAAATAAAATGATTAATATTTTCATTGGCTCTCTGTGGTAGACGAAACGCGCGGCATTGTGAAATCGTCGGGTTTTTTTGGTAATTACATTTACTTCAATAGTTTAAGTTACTAAGCATTGAGCAATTTATATTAAAACATAATTTTATTTTATTATAATAGATTAAAAAATAATTTGTAATTAACACGCATAAAAATTTGCATATTTGCTAAAACCCCCTAGCTTACAATGTATATAAAATTTCAACAATTTAACTCAAACGTTTAATATATTAACATTTAAAAACCTGCACCTGTGACTGACTCAATCACTCATCAAAAATCTTATCCACGTCTATATAACCTGGAAACTTGATATTTAATACCAACATATACTACTATAAATATGTATATACAGGAATTCATCTGAAAATTGATAATTAATATCAAAAAAGTCATCATCATCATCAGCCTGTCATAGTCCACAACTGGGCATAGCCCTCTCAAATGGCACGCCACTGAGTTCTATCTAGAGCTCTTCGCATCCAGCCGATGCCAGCCACTTAGCGAATATCGTCCATTATACCCGGGGATTCTTAAAACCCCCTGCCCCGCCGTTACCAGAGCCGCCACCTTGGCTTGGAATCAAGAAAGTAAAATCTCTAAAAAGCTCCAAATATGACTTTGCTATTTTTTACCACCAGACATCAAACTAAATATCAATCTAATAATTCCAGTACAAGCTGGAAGAGTACAATAGCTTGCAAATATAATAAAGTAAAAAAATGTCAACTGAAATTTAAAGCTTCAATTTTATCCCGAGTAATTTCGGTATCCATAACCATAGATTTCCTATTTTTTTGTTAATTAAATCGAGAACGACGCATTATTCAACATTTAACTTAGCTCTCGTTTCTAATTTGTGTTTTTGATGGAATACATATAAACAAGACTCGATCATTTATGTTGTTTTGTGGTCGATTTGGCACAACGAGGATGTAATTTAAACAAGGAAGTCGAGTTTGGTAAGGAATACCGCTTCAGGTATCCAAGCAACGAGACTGTATTGATTAAAACTTTCTCAGATGTAATTTAAGTCGTCTTTTATTTGGCTTTATCATATGATTTGCTTTAAACAATATGTGTTAAATAGTACTAGCAATATTGTAGAATCATTCTAATTCCTAATTTATAACTTTAAAATTAATTATAATATATAAAAATTAATGCCATTTTAATATTTTGTAAACTGTTAATGAGTATATACATTAATTTTTAATTAACTGTTTCTGCGCACTGCCTTTGAGTTCCGCCATTCAACACGCAATGTTTCCAGATTTAGGTGTAAAGTGGGCAGCGAAGTGTCTTAACACTCTGCTACCTCTGGCTACTCCGCTACATGCGGGTCACAGCGTGAAGCTGAATAAAAAATAACTACTTTTCATAGAATTAGTGAATTTCATGTAGGCTAGTCGTGACGCATGGGCGCAAGCATGGGACTGTAAATACGATAGGTTGTGGTTTCGATTCCTACTCGAGGAAATAAAACATTTAACGTTTTCTTTTCTTCGCTCTGGTAACGAGGCAAAGCTTATTGTTGAGTTTCGCCAGTCTACTCTGGAAACTCTCTTAATGGGAAAGGAGTGTCTTCCAGGTTCCCTTCTGCCTGCCCTGCTATGTGCAGGATACAGCGTGAAGCTAAATAAAAACATAGCTTAATATTATAATTGGAACGCAATGCTGCTATTTTTATTATACTACTACACTACTGGTACATATGTTTTAGAAACTATCCTCAAGCTTATATACATAGCTGGGTTGGCAGAGGAATCCGTGCGTTAGATCACTCCATTTTTCATTTTTCTCGCAAAATTTGAGAAACCACATCTTGGGTTGCGGAGCATAATTCCGTTTTTTCCTTACCAGAAAAGAATTTAAAAATTTCATTTTAATTACAATTATTTATTTATATGTAGAGTCGTCCTACTGATATCTCAATTGCGTCTTCTATAAATTTAATTAAAAATACGACTTCCACTTTTACTTGCACAAATATCTTCATCTTGCGAAATCGAAAGTCATTTTAATACCATCCGTTTACGTTTACATATTTTATAAAATTCAATAATTCTAATTTGCATAATTTACACGAGTTGCTTTTAAATATTTTTTATCCATTTAACAGCATTATGTAAAATTCTATTTACATATAAATTAGTATAATGATTTTCCTAAATAACAATGAATTAGGTAATTCTTTCTAATATTATAAATCTAAGTCGATTTGGTTGACCGTACTAATCTCAGGAACTACTGGTTCAAGATAAAAAATTTTTTCGTTCTTTTTATGGAAATTGACTATATTAATAGAGGCCGTCGTGGCGCACCTGGCGTGATGTGACTGTAACGTGATGGTTGTGAGTTCGGTCCCCACTCGAGAGAATGAATAATTCTTTATTAATATTCTAATTTCCTTTCCCTGGCACAAAGGCGTTGAGTGTCGCCACTCAAGGCGCAATGCCTAGAAAAAATCGGGATATTTTAATCAATATCGAGAGCTCTTATAGAGAAAATTAGTGTCTGGATTGGATTGGATATCTAATTAATTGGTAATTTTGATATTAAAATGAACATTAAAGGGATATATCATATATATCCCTTTAATGAGATTTGTGCTATATATATATATATATATATATATATATATATATATATATATATATATATATATATATAGCACAAATCTCATTTTAATGGCGTTTAGCACTATCAACTAGGTGCAAACTAAAATGGCGAATAGTTTTCATTTATTATGGTTTTTATGATAAAAATTACTATAATATATTCAATTTTTTTTTGTATTATTATTTTTATTTATTCATTTATTTATTTATCTTTATTTTATTTATCTATTTTTTGTTATTCATTACAAAAATCGCATAATGCAGAAATCAATCTCACAATCTTTATTTATTCATTTATATTTATATTTTAATCTTTGAAGTTTCTCTTTTTTAATATAAAAATAATATTCTTTTATACCTTAGTATAAAGTAAACAGAAAAATCTAAAACAGACATTTCAATGTCACCAAAGCCATTAATAAATTATAGCGTACATGTAACGATAAAAGCTTTATGAGATTTAACCTTTTTTCTATGAAAATTTACTCATATTTAATATCAAATGTACATCTAACGAAGATTTGACCGAAACGTTTCGAAATTGGGCGTTAATGAATTAAAATTATATTCGCCTTGACCGAACTGTTACTGATGTATTGTTTAGTTGCGAAACATACATACAGACATACAATGTATTGTACAAGAAAAAAAATTAGAGATAGCACGAATTCAATGGTTTCAAAGGAATTATGTAAATTCAATAATTTGCATAATTTCTTAACAAAATTAAATGAAACTACAATTTTATTATTATTTTAGATGGTGGAATAATAGATCAAGACGCTGGTTCAAATCTTGCTTCAAAATAAATCGTAATATTAAATTCTATTTTTTTTTTAACTATGTGGTATGACGTAGGATCAAAATTTACCTCCATCTGAACGTTCTTATAATGAACTTCCTATTTTAAGAAATTTCTAATGTGGCAGATTATATGTAATAGATTTAAACCCCATTTATAAAGGAATATCCTTTTTTTAGAAATGGCAACCTGATCAAATTTTAATTATCAAAATAGAGCTTCCCCATTAATAGAACAAATTATTTGTTTTCATTGTGTCATTAAGTTTTTTAATATGCTTTATAAGTAAATCATAATTCATACAGAAAGTTCATAAAAGTAAAATATTAAGGAAAAATAAATGGAAAGATTCTTCCTGCTTACAATGCAGTGGTGAATACAAGAAAAAATATAATAAACGAATATACCTATAATGTACGTATAGTTTATTTAACTAGATTTTTATATAACATCTAAGTAATACAAGTTCTGAAGAATTATTATACAAAATATAAATTAATTTCTTCAAAGTATTGATTTATGTATAAAGTTACAAATTGTAAAAAAAACAGCATCAGGGTAGACAGAGAGAATCTAGATTCCCTCTGAGTGTCTTAACACTAGTGCTAAGAAACTCCGTTCCCCACTTTTCGCCCAGTTCTGGAGGCATTGCGTGTTGAGTGGCGGAACTCAACGCCGCGCTTTGCCTCGACACCAGAGCGAAGAAATGATAATATAAATGTAAATAAATATTTCATCTCCTCGAGTGGGGATCGAACCCACAACCAGTTGATTTTACAGTCACACTTAGTGCCCCTGCGGCCTGCGCCACGACTGTTCTCAAATACAAATAGTTAGTGGCAATATATTTGTAATACATTCATACTACCGTTTTCATACCAACGGTTATTAATGTTTACTATGCAATATATACAGATGTAACATTTATTAGAACTGTTTTGTCATTCTGGTAATATACATTCACCGTCTTAAATCCGTTTAGAATGGATCTGGATATATTGTAGATTTATTTGTATTTTGAATATTGTTAAAGAGATGACTCTACCACGTCACGCTTGGAATTAATGATAAATAAATATTTAAACTTAATTATTATTAAACATTTAATTTGAAAGTTAATGTTAAAATTAAGAAACTCTGTTTTTCACTGTCCAATATCAGATCTTTCTCTGTCAACCAGAGAAAAGAAATGAAAGTAATTTAAATATTATTACTCCCTCGAGTGAGGAACAAACCCACAATCTATTAAAATCATCACTTCGATAACGTGTTAGGGACTATACATTTACTATAACACATATGTATATTAACATATAACCATAAAACATAACTAAATACAATAAAACCATAACTTTTTTAATTTAGCTTATCAGCTTCACGCCGCACACAGCAGGTTAGGCAGAGAGAAACTAGTGTTAAGACACTCCGTTCCCCACTTTCTGCCGAATTCTGGAGGCATTGCGTGTTGAGTGGCAGAACTCAACGCCGCGCTTAGCCTCGACACCAAAGAGAAGAAATGGAAATATAAATTTAAGTAAATATTTCATCTCCTCGAGTGGGGATCGAACCCACAACCAGTCGGTTTTACAGTCACACCTCGTGCTACGGCGCCACGACTGGCCTCAATTTATCAGACATCAGACTGCCTTTAATTTAATTATGTGTTATATATATTAAAGCAAAGAATATACCTACATCTTTACATACAAAATTTAAACAAACGAAATGTAGCGAAATTTTAATTTGTATGAGAAAATTGTAGCATCGGTTCCGTGAGATTTATTTTACAAGTGAATTCTCGCAAATAAAATAGTATCTTTTGTACGTTTAGAAAGTAATCGAGTGGGATGCGGATGGCATCGCGAAGAGATGAGGTGAGCGGTCAGCTTCCTTGATTCACCGTCATCGGCAATCACTGAAATTATATCACAGAGACGGATTCTATACTAAGTTATATGGTTAAATTGAGATATATTATCTATTTTTTATAATTATCATAATTATAATCATAATTTATTGGTAATAGCATTTACAAGTCAAACAATACACAGAATTATAAGAACACACATTTAGGTTATATGATCATTACACTATATTACATTGCAATATTTTATGTTATTTTAACTTTTATATTTTATTTGAATTATTCCAAAAAATTAAATATATTAATTAAAATTGTTATTCTTATCAAATATCTTATAATCTTAATTTCTAAAAATTATTTATAGCTATAAAACGACTTCTCGATTAACCATTTCTTTAATTTGTATTTAAAAACGTTGACACTAGGAGCATTTCTGACATACTTGACTGATAACTTGAGTAAACTTAGTATATATAAAACAAATGAATGTCAATAAAATATTCCAATTTAATTTTGGAATTTTTATTGACGTTCTTTTATATCTCTATAATATGCACAGTACAAGACCAAGTATTAACATTTTCAAT
Organism: Heliconius erato x Heliconius himera; assembly: GCA_013421005.1. Taxonomy (NCBI): domain Eukaryota; kingdom Metazoa; phylum Arthropoda; class Insecta; order Lepidoptera; family Nymphalidae; genus Heliconius; species Heliconius erato x Heliconius himera. Next base: position 35,405 of record JAATLQ010029718.1, on the reverse strand, counting down.
ATATTAAATTAAAGTTAAATTAAATTAAATTCCATATATATATATATATATATATATTGGCTTTCGCCTGTTTTCGTTGCCTGTGAGTATATATATATATATATATATATATATATATATATATATATATATATATATATATATATATATATATATATATAT
>JAATLQ010029718.1:18783-35143 GCA_013421005.1 Heliconius erato x Heliconius himera | reverse complement strand
TATAATACTAATAGTTGTAGGTACATATACGTTTAAGGTAATCTAGAAGTCGACTGTTCAATGAAATTAAAAAAAAATTATCACTGATTAATCACTATGGCTTTTTCCTATTTAAATTTTATAAAATGTTTTGATATTTTTTTTTAGTTTTATTTTGATTAGCTGCTAGGACTAAGCAACATAGAGCCTATAAGAAATCAGTTAAATTATAAGAAGTAAAAATAAACTTATCAAATGCCTTGACAAAACTACATAACAAGGTCGTAAAGTATAGTTTAAACATACCCACTTCTTCGTGTTTATTTCACGATACATTTGTAGCGGAAGCTTATTTAAATAAAGAAAATTTTGAATTGATTGAATTGTATCTTTAAGTATGTGTTATGTTTTTTACATTTTTAAATTTAGAAATCGTATAAAATTTCAACGTAGCGGGATTTGAACCTGCGCCTATTGCAAACTGTCCACGCGCTCTGACCACTAAGTCATACGTTCTCATCAAAACATCGAAATCCTTATAAGCTTGTTACAACTTATTTATGTTGTTAGCATCTCTGTAGGCAGATTTTTGCAAATTTCCGCTACCCAAAGATAATTAATTGCTTAGAACTATCATTTGGCAAGAGAGAATGTTATCTATTATTTTTTAACATTTTTAAGTATTATTCCACACTTAGGAATGATATACATTTTCTAAATAAGTATTTTTCTTTCCGTTTCTTCCTTTCTTCTTTTCTTTAAACACCGTACATTATTTTAAAATGTTCCTCATCATCTTATTTCCTTACTTAACCTCTTAAGAATAAAATTTCACATAATCATTATATACCGATTGCCCCGTCTATTGCGTGTCAAATTTCAACTCGATCTGTCAATCGATCTCATCTGCGTCTATATAAATAAATCATGGTTTTTCCTTATACAAAAAAAAACAAATTTATAATCCTCTAGAGATCATTATATAAGATCACATAACAATATCTAACATAATAACCATAATTTTCACTTTTTATATACATCTAATGTGCGGAGCCCTTAAAAAATGACATAATATTATAAGTTATGCAAAGCTACAGTTCATTTGACACCGGCACCTTAGTCAAACAACTTTTACCGAGGTCTTAAGTCACTGTATAGTCTAGTGACGTGCTAACGCTGTTATGACAACTAAATGGCCTGTAGTGATGTTCCTTGCTGATATGGAGATATCTTAAAGGTACATCAATCAAATCTAGCAAGAATTTGACTGTAATTAAGTTTAAAGGGCCAGGCCAGTCGTGGCACAGCGGCACGAGGTGTGACTGTAAAACCGACTGGTTGTGGGTTCGATCCCCACTCGAGGAGATGAAATATTTACTTAAATTTATATTTCCATTTCTTCGCTCTGGTGTCGAGGTTAATCGCGGCGTTGAGTTCTGTGAATCAACACGCAATGCCTCAAGAATTCGGCAGAAAGTGGGGAACGGAGTGTCTTAACACTAGGTTCCCTCTGCCTAGCGTGAAGCTGATTTATTTATTTTTATTTAAGTTTAAATCACCAATAATATGACCGTTTAACTTGATCTAGTATTAAGACCTTCCGTCTGATCTTTTCGTCTGAATTCTAAACATTGCATGTTTAGTGGCGAAACACGACGCCGCGCTTTGACAGGAAATGGAAATTGGAAATGAAAATAGCTAATTCTTGAGCGGAAATCAATATTCTGCCGTAATGCATTCTATAAATACCTAAAGTATAATTTAGTTACGGAAATTCTTACGTAGTAATTTTTATCAACAGTATTTAACAGTTTTGATAATAATATAATATAATAGCTTTGATAATATTATTAGGTAATAAATATTTAACCTTAATTTCACCTTTACTTTTCTAATATACAGTAACTGGAGAGTTTATAGATAGATCCTTAAGCTTAGTCCTTTTATATGTAGATTTTATTATATTTTTTTTGTTCTTTTTGCCTAAAACAGTCCTTTTAAACAGTACGTTCTTCTGACCTCAATCTGAGTCAGTCTTAAGTGGCGTAGCTCAACGCTGCACTAGCCTGCTACCCAAAGCGAGGAAAGGAAAATAAATTATACTCTTAATGTGATGGTGAGGGTGAGGGCGTGAGTCTTATATGTATGGACTACCAGTGTGTATTTTAGTTTGATTTCCATAAATTTCATTAAATAAAATGTCTAACATCTAAATGCTCCATCGGATTATCGAAAGTGATTTGTTATTTTTAATTTATAACTCTAATTTATCATTAAATTTGCATAATATAATTTAATGTTTAAAATTTTAGTTATTTTAATTTGCATTTTGTGTGACATCATACATAGAATTCGTTTTAACAGCTGCACCCGGAGATGTTAGTTAATATTTAATTGACATTAAATTGGACAAGTAATTGAGATGTTTGTCATGTTTGTTTATTGATAAACGCGACATATCTGTATAAGAATACCTTTACAATTATTATATTACCTACACTTTACTATGATCAAACACAGTAAATAATAAATAACCTTTACCCAGATATCGTTTTTTCTATATAACGACAAATTGGAAACGACAAGATATTTTTTCAATATTTTTTAATTTCATTTTATAATCGTATGTGTCGTAAAAAAAATATCGTCAAAATCGTCATCTTTTTTCAGCTTCACGCTGTATCCCGTATATAGCAGGATAAGTAGAGAGAGAAAGTGTTAAAACACTCCGTTCCACCAAATTTTCGAGACTAGTGGTGGATATTATATTATTATATCATATACAAATTGTTATGTTATGATAATAAATAACAATAAAAAATAATAAAGACCACAAGAGGATGGAAGGATTAATCATGCAAAAGTAACTGAATATTTTAGTATGATTTTTATTAGATTTATTTTACAACTTATACTACTTTATTAGATACGAGAGATTACGTATATTATTTGTAAAATACACGTTTTCTCTCTCTCTCTCTCTCTCTCTCTCTCTCTTTCTCTCTCTCTCTCTTTCTCTCTCTCTCTTTAATAAAAATTACAGAGAATTTATTTACATAAAACAAAAATATATTAAAATCTTGTGTACAAATTGGTTCATATTAAAGATATTTGTTACCAATGACAATTGAACCTGCGACCTTTCACAATTTGAAGTGATTGTTATTCATTCGTCATGAACGTAGAGGTAACGATAGCTGCCAATGAGGTGAAATCTTGTCTCTAGTACAGTACAATATGTTTGTTTACTTTCGCACTTAGCGTTTTATAGCTTCGTTTAGACCACTGGTTCCCAACCAGTGGTCCGCGGATCACTAGTGGTCCGCAGAAGCCTAAATATGGTCCGCGAACGATTTTAATTTTATAACTGCGGATGGTGAGGCGAAGTTTGTATTTAATTATCACAGTTAACTTTTACTATACCTACATGCATAGTGGTCCCTTCTACCAAGAATAATATAAAAATGGTCCTTGATCAAGGAAAGGTTGGGAACCCCTGGTTTAGACCATCGTGGCGCAGAAGCTCAATAGTGCGAATGTAAACGCAACGGGACGAGAACCCGTAAGGGTTCGATTCCAACTTGGGAAAATTATTATATTGAAATTATATTAATTTCCTGCGGAAGGTGGAGAACGGAGTATCTTAAGCATGCAGAAAATGGAATAACGTTATTTTCTGGTATAAAAATAATATTTTTTATAACACTCCGAATTCTGTAGGAATTCTATAACAAGTGGAGGAACTCAATACTGAGCTTTGCCTCGACACGAGAGCGAAGGAATGAAAATAGTAAATATTTTTTTTCTTCGAGTGGGAATCGTACCCACAACCCATCGAATTTACAATCACACACTTGTGCCACGACAGGCCTCACTTAACTTATTTACAAAAAAAAAAGGTTATATTACAACAATGTTGTTGTCCAAACTATACTAGCTAAATATTAAACATACAAACAGACGCAATATATACATACAACATACAAATACACCTAACAAATTAGTATGCAACCGAAGCAGTGACTCTAGTAAATGAAGTAGCGATTTACGCATACACTACCATCAGTAACGCCTATTGTAATATTTACGTACGTAATTAGTTGTTTCTTTAACGGGTTTCCGTGAAAGAGAAATTGTCTGTTACAGTGTAGACTGTAAACCAGTGATTCTCAACCTTTTTTTTGTTGCGGCACATATTCAACGATTTCAAACACACACACAAAGAAAATTTGGCGGCACACAAAGAGAAATTATTTACTACAACACACTGCATAAATAGTTTATGACAAAAATTTTAAATATACGAATTTATTTTTTTGTGGATTTAAACATATATTCATGTTAAACATTTTTTTCTTTTTAAATGATATAATTTAATTATATTAACATTATTATATATTTCCATAATTTGGCGGCACACTTTTGAAATTTGGCGACACACAAAAGTGCCGCGGCACAGTGGTTGAGAATCACTGCTGTAGACGATAATACTTTATACTTTAAATTTATTACAATATTACAATATATTTAGATTAATCTTCTTTGAATTCTTGTCAACTTTCACTGTTTGTCATTTATGCTTCTAAATGACAACTCTGTAAAACGCCTTTCTCATATAGACTTGTCTGTATTTTCACATTTTTTAAACCTAACTATGTTTTATTTAAAAAGAAAATAAGGTGTATATGAATGATGTGACAACAATCACAAAAAATATAAATTAAATAAGAAAATATATATAAAATATTTTAAATGTTTATTGAGTTTTTTATTTATGTTTTTCTAAATATAAATTTCGCTGAAAAAAATACATTATTATGAACATTACTATCAAAATTAAAAATATAATCTGTACATACTAGATATAAATAATAAATTACAAATTAAGAAATCATTATGTCAATCTAACTTTTACGTAGTCGACCATGACACTTTTCTTAACATACAGACAATTAATGATAAACACTCAAATATAAATATATAAAATTCAGTTAATATTATGATTTTTTCAAACACATCTCAAATAAACATTGTTAATTTATAGGAACGAACATAATACATGTGTTTAAACATAGAAGCACTGAAGCAACCGTGGCGTAGCGGAAAAGTGTATGACTGCTAACGCGATGATTGTGGGTTTGATTCTCGTCGGCACCGCTCTGGTGACACACAGGTTAGGGTTAGTATCTCTACTTAACACATATTTGAACATAAAAGAGGAAATCAAAAACTTACTACTACTACTACTACCAGGCCAAGGCTCGCCCGACTTGACCTGGTCCGGAATATATTTTCAGTTCCTTCTATTTCTGGCTTATATCCATATGAAAGTTGTAAACAAAAGAAATATTTGCAATTTAGAAACGCTTGTGAACGTTTAAGTCACGTAGGGTTCCCTAATCATATTGAAGTTTCACTACTTAATGTATGAAGATGTATGGATAATTCTGTATACGTATGCGTAATTGAAAATCTTTGAGATAAGTATCTATGAGTTTTACTGAGAAACGTGTTTTCTTTTCATCTTTAACATCATATTAGTAAAAAAATCTTATAATATTTATATTAGGTATATTAAACAGATTATATTGAGGCCGGTCGTGGCGCAAAAGCACAAAGTGTGACTGTAAACGAGACTGGTTGTGGGATCGATCCCCACTCGAAGAAATGAAATATTTATTTACATTTATATTTCCATTTCTTCGCTCTGGTGTCGATGCAAAGCGCGGCGTTGAGTTCTGCCACTCAACACGCAAAGCCTTGAGAATTCGGCAAAAAGTGGCGAACGGAGTGTCTTAACACTAGGTTCCCTCTGCCTACCCTGCTGTGTGTGGTATACAGCGTGAAGCTGATTTATTTTTTAAACATGATTGTTGTGGGTTAAAGTATTTCTCTATTCCAATACATAAATATATTTCCCCAGACAAACTTGAAATGAAAAGTACTTTACTGATAAAAAATATACATATATAAATTGAAGTATGTACTAATGCTTTTTTATATTATTCTATGTGTTGAGAATATTTTGTTACTCGCAATGTGTGAATAAGAAAATAAAGAATAATGTAAGTATAGAAACGCATAAAATCTTAAAATCGAACCCGCGTCTTTCGGAAAGGGAAGGACGCAATTCTTGGACGGTTAAGTTTCTAAATAGCTTTTTTTTAGATTTTCGTTTCACTTCAGAAATCTATTACAAATCTTCACTTAAGGCACATATGTATCTCAGCTTCACGCTGTATCCCGCACACTGCAGGGTAGACAGAGGGACCTTAGTGTTAAGACACTCCGTTTCCCACTTTCTGCCGAATTCTGGAGGCATTGCGTGTTGAGTGGCAGAACTCAACGCCGCACTTGTCCTTGACACCAGAGCGAAGAAATGGAAATATAAATTTAAGTAAATATTTCATTTCCTCTAGTGGGGATCGAACCCACAACCAGCCGGTTTTACAGTCACACTTCGTGCCCCTGCGCCACGACTGGCATCATGTATCTCAATACTACATAATATTTCCAAGATAATTACATTTATAATTAATTCAGTAGATAAACCTATGTAAAAAAAGAACAACAAACATACATACAAACATACAAACATAGTTTTCTATATAGATCTCACTTGACACTGAATACTGAGTACGGTGGCCGGTGTACCAAAAAAACTGTAGGTCACTCACACACAGCCATTGTTCGATTGAAATCATTCGTTTAATACTATTGTAATTCTCTTACAGCTATGAATCGATATGCTAATAATTATTTACAAACAATTGCAATGTCAAACTGATAATGGAAGATAAGAACTAAGAAAGTTCTTTAAAGAAATCTTGAAAGTAAAAACTACAAATAAGTATGTAAATTTCATTTTAAACTACAAATAAGTATATTAATTACATAATTGATATTTAAAAATAGACACATAAAGGTCTATAAAGTAGACAAAAAACTAGATAAGACCTTTTTTTAAACATTTTTAAAGTGATATACCACACTTAGGAAAGATACTAACAACATAAATAAGTTGTAACAAGCGTATAAAAATTTCGACGTAGCTTTGCGAGAACGTATGGCTTAGTGGTCAGAGCGCCTGGTCGGTTTCCAGGAGGCGCGGGTTCGAGTCATACCTGATAATGTTGAATGATGGCTAAAAATACTCTCGATTGAGTAACCTTTTTCACAAGAAAAGTTAATCAAAATCAATTCGCTACAATGCCACAGCAAACATACAGATACTCATATATACAGACACATTAAACTTATATTATAACAAACAGAAGGGCTATTTTCGTCAGGGATTAAAAATTCGACTTTGGCTCTATTGTATGTCTATTAGTCTTGATTTTTTTTAGTTTCACGCTGTATCCCGCACACAGCAGGATAATCGAAGGGAAAAAAATATTAAGACACTCCGTTCCTCATTTTCCGCCAAATTCTGAAGGTTCTTGTAAGTATTTGCGCGGTTTGCTCAGAATGGACATCGAATCCACAACATGTCGCGCTTACGCATAGTCACACGCTTGTACTCCTGCACCACAGCTGGCCTCGTTAGTCTTGATGACTATAATTTTTATTCACTTTTATATTATCTTTAATATATGTGTGTATCGTCAAATAATGGTGCAGTATCCTCTACTATATAAGTAATATGAGGCGATCGTGACGCAGTGGGCAGCGACTCAATGTAAGCGCGATTGTTGTAGGTTTGATCCACACTCGCTGGAAAAAAAATATTTTCACCTCCAAATAAACAAAGTGCAGTGTTAAGTTTCGCCATTCAATACACAATATCTAGAATTCAGGCGGAAAACTGCCTTAAATGAGGTCTATATCTGTTTATCCTATTTATGCGCGAAAGAGTAAAACTAAAAAAAATAAATAAAGCTTATAGAAACATAGAAAATTGTTTATTATTATTGTCTTAGGAATTTTATAACAATATAATAAATTTCGTATAAATTTGTCCATACGGACAATGTTGAATAAATAATTTTGTATAAGACTAAGTAAATAATGTTTTTGATTTCGAAATTAATTACCTCTTGTTCGATGTGTGTAGTATGTAGAATGTAGACTTGTAGGTAAGGTGCAAATTATTTTTCTCAGCTTCACGCTGTATCCCGCACACAGCAGGGTAAACAGAGGGAACCTAGTGTTAAGACACTCCGTTCTCCACTTTCCGCTAATTTCGGGAGGCATGTGTTTATCATCTTTCATATATATTGTGTTAATGTATTTTTCCAAATAGAAAAGACCGAAAGAACGAAGTATATTTGTGTATTTTGTATGTGTAAATTGAATTGGTAATGGTAACTTCAAAAACTTTGTCGTTTTTTTAATTTTTGGACATCTTTTGAGATTTTGAATACATATTGTTACACACTTGTGTCCCTGCACAAGGAACACAAATGTGTCGCTGTAAACTCGACAGGTTGTAGGTTCGATTCCCACTCGAGGTAATGAATTGTTAAATATAACGAGGCAAAGCGCGACGTTCAGTTCCGCCACTCAACACACACTTACCATTTATTTATACAATAAAAAAAATCTAAACACAATAACGAGATCAACACTACCCAAAAAATAATACTAAACAAAAACTTTACAATACAAAAATAAATAAAAAAACAACAAAAGACGCGATATGTTAAGAATTCCTCTCGTTTTCGCCCTTTGAATCACTCCGCAATACGTTCCCCGCATAATGGTGTACTCATTATACACTAATACCATATGAATAGTCAAGACGTATCAAAATAACTTTTTTAATTTTTTAATTTGGTATAGGTATATATTAGCTATAATAAATTAATGAATAACAATATAATAAAAATATTTGAAAGCTAAATAATATTTTTAAAATGGAATTTAACTCTAGAACTAAGACTACAATATAGTTAAAACATTATCCTTTTAAATTTTTCTCGTCATCCTTTTTGAGTGTGCAAATGGAAATTTCTTTTCATATCCGAGTGGGACAATGTTCGGACACGACTCATTTATTGAGAATCATATATATTTTTTTAGCTTTATCTGATCGTGAACGTAACGCTTGTGGGTTCGGTTTCCACTGGGGGGAATGAATTATTTTGTTTCCCTCGCTCTGGTAATAAGAACTTTATTTTCCTTCAAAAATCGCTTATACCTCTACCTCTAAGGCCGGTAACTCACCTCTCGTAGCTCCTCTGGTGTACCTTGTAGCACGGGGTCGTGGGAGGTTGTAATCCGTTACCATCGATTGTAGTCCCATATGCTTTATTTTTTCATAAAAAACCATTGTGCTTCCGTTGTCTACCTTGTTATATCTGATAGAGTGTAAAGCTAAGAACAATAAACAAAATACCTAAAAATATACCATGACATAGTGATACAGATTTAAATGTTTTTATTTTATTATATAAAGATCATTAAAAGCATAAACAAACGAAATATTTCTTATATATAAATAAAATAAACGTATAAACGCGACAGTTGTGGTTTCGACCGGGGGAATATGATTGCTGCTCTAATAGACTAAGCGCGGCGTTCAGTTCCGCCACTCAAAACGCAATCTCGAAATTCTCATGAAAAAAGAGGAACGGAGAGTCTTACTTAACATTAGGTTTCCTCTACTACTGCTGTGCTGTAAGAAGCTATTTTAAAGATCAACAAATTACCAACAAAAAGCACATGTTAAAGCAAAAAAAAAATTTGAGCGCGAAAAAAATAAAATCCGATAAATAAAACAAATTCTTATTAAAATAATAGGAAGAAAAAGTAAACCTTGTTTTATAACTTTGATTACATTATTTATTATATACGCACGACCTTTCCTTTACCTTTCACATTACGCAAGAGTTCAAACAAGAGTACTTACGAATACGTACTCGGGTTATATTTCTGTATGATTTATTAATTAATTATTTAAACTACCTGGTCACTATAGTGCAATGGTAATGGAAGCAGACGGTTGCGTGTTCAAATTTAACTAAATAATATAAATATATTAATAAAGTCTGGTCAAATCTCCCGTACGAAGCACGATAATAGAGACTATTATAAAATTAGAGAATCTAGCATCTCTGTTTGCCGCTTTCCAGGCAAATTATTAGAATTTAGTTATTAATAAATAAAAAATATAAGCGTGTGACTTTAAACGTGACGGTAGTGGGTATGATTCCCACTAGGTAGAATTTTATCATTTTCATTTTCTAGCTTTTCCCGCTCAACACGCAATGCCTCAAGTTTTCAGCAGAATAGAAATAGAAATGTCTTACTGGGAAACGGAGTGTCTTAACACTAATATGTATCTATATCCGTTACCGCAATGACAACAAGTACTAATAAACAGGGTAATATAAATATTTAGTGAATATAAATATTTACGTGATTTTTGCCGTTTTTATAAATAATGGCATTAAAGCTTTAGTGCGCGAGTATTACTTGCAATTGATCGGTTTAATTATTTTTCCACTCCGGCAGAATATAGTGCCGCGTTGAGTTAAGCATTGAGAGTCGCAATATCTTCAATTTAGACAGAAAACGGAGAACGAAATGTCTTAAAACTAGGTTTTCCTAACTAGAGCAAGTTTTATACAGGAAAAAAAAATAGTTTATAATATCACTAAAAATCATTTGAACGATCTTCTCACAAAACAAGACAAAAACCACGATTGCGTTCATCAATTTCATACATACACCTCAAATGTTTTCTAATCCGACAGGCATGTCAAAATCATTACAATTCTGTCTAGTCATAAGTAAGAAATACAACCTTTCACCCCGAATAATTCCAACACTGCAGCAGTAAAAGATCAATGATATATCGCCTGATGCTTAATAGAGATTGTATAAGATTGTTAAGGAAAGTATATACAAATAATAAAATATTATGTAAATTTTTGGACTTAAATAATCAGAATTGACTTTTTTGTTGGAATTTTTAATAATAGTTGAAATGAGCAATATGCTCGCGGCTTCGCCCGCTTTGAGATTAGCATGTACAAATAATCAGACAAAATTTTAAAAATCATTGTTTTCGGATCCTATTACATTATTACACGCCTCAAGAATATCGTTTAGAGTTCCGTACCTCAAGAAATCAAGACAGAACCAATATAGGATCACCTGGTTGTCCTTCTGTCTAGACCACTTATCTTGCAATTGCGTGTAAGTATAAGCACGGCAGTAAGCGCAATGGTTGAGGGTTCAAATCTCACTCGGATAAATGAATTAATATATCGTGTGTTTGTGTTGTGTGTTTTTTTTATATTAAAATATATTTTAATGTAAATCGCTTATATTTGTAAGAGAAAGGAAATCGATGTTACACCAGTTAAAAAGTTATTCAATGACCGAAACACATTATTTTAAGTAATCCAAGCGAGTAATTGCGCCACGCCGGAACAAGATGGACATAAAGTTATGTTACATTTTATGTCTGTTTGGTATCCTTTCTACTGTTACAAAATGACCACAAACAGATGTGAAAGTGTGCAAGTTTATTCGAGAAACAATACTGTTTGTATAAATATCGTTATATTCTAGGCTTATTTGGAAGGGTGCATTTGGATATAAGTTTTATTAATAATATATCATTTTCATCGCAAGAAGCGAACTAGCGCTTAATTTTATTTTATTATAAAAAATGAGGACATCATTGCGCAGCGACGCAGCGTCTGATTGTAATTTCTACGGTTGTGGGATGTCATTTCCTTATTCTGATAACAAGACAAAGCGCGGCGTTGAGTTCCGCCACTAAAGGAGTCTGCACCATAACGCCCTATAATATGTTTCATATTTCTGACATGGTTAGAGCTAAAGTGGAGTAATATAACACTAACTTCTACCACCATCAATCTCTAAACGAGACTGACAAACTAAAAAATATAAACATTTCAAAATCATACTTCACTTTTGTAATAGGATTACATATGTGTTACTACAGGTCTTAAGTCGACTTTTTTTATCTATCTGTTAATCTGAACAGTTGAAACAAATACATTTCAATCCGGATTAAAAGTCAAGACGTTCACTTTTTCACAACCCATTATATCATATATAGCTACAAATATATATACATACATAATGTATAATGTTTTTTGTCTGTAAATGCGTTACAAATGAGATGCTACCGTAATAGACGTTGTATAACCTATTCCGATCAGAAGTCAGTCTCACATGTATGCGCAGGCGCATGTCGCGTTAGATATTTAAATCACGTGTTATGATATCGATAGATTGTGGTAAAGAATGTGTTACGCATATTTTGATTTGGTTTGCGTGAATTTGCATATTCATTTTTGGTTGAAATATTTAAAATAGCGATAGTTTTGTTATTGTAAAGAATTTTTATGTGTAGATTATATTATTAAGGCCGTTGTGACGCAGCGGCACAATATCTGCTTAGAAACTAGACGGTTGTGGGTTCGGTTCTTTCTGAAGGAAATCCACCAAAAAAATTATCTATGAATGAATTATATATTATTGACTATTGTAATTATGACAACTTGTGTCTATTGATATCACAATAGGAATGAAAAAGTAAAAATTAAGTAAACAAAATCAATATTATAAAAAAAATGAATATAGATTGTGTAATTTTCTCTCGATCATAATCGATTAAATGCTTAAAACAAATTAAATTCAGTAAAAAATGAATGCAGCGGGACTTCAAGTTTAACATATTAGTGGCGTTCCTTATTCAAATGAGCCTATTTTCCCATTTCTTTTTTTTTAGGACTGTTACCGTATCTAGTGTATAAAATTACACATGTTTCCTTAAACTGAATCCGTAACCACCGGCCTATTACTCGATTCATTGCAAAATATGAAAGCACAAGGTACTAAAGTAGGTCACTCAAATACCAACAGTGAAGTTACACTTCTCGACCTTTAATTTATACATCAATGTAAGCACTCCTTCTTTAACGACGAGAGACTTCTTCTTTCGAGGGTATGGTACGAACTAGGTAGAAATGGCAAACTTCCAAGAAAATTTTATTAGAGTAGAGTTTGTTTACATAATTTTATGTTAGTAAGGTAATCAGACAATTTGCCAAAACTGACCTGAGCTAAGCTAACTTTTCTTTTATGAACTACAGTAATAGTTCACAATAAATAAAATGTTTAATAAATTTTACACGTAATTTTTTACGTATAATTTAAAGCCGTCGTCCCAATCAGTGGAAAGATTTACGTTCATTACTACCCTCTGGTAAAAAGATAAAGCGTGGTGTTGAGTTCCACCACTTAACACGAAATATCTCCAAAATTGTCCGGCGCGTGGAGAATGGTCTGTCTTAACACCAGGTTACAAAAGCTACTCAAAGATTAAAGAGATACTACTATATGCGAAACGTAACGTGAAACTGAATTATTATTTTCATTTGTCTTTGTATCTTGTAGAGAGTAAGACATTTTTCCGTTCTCCACTTTTTGCTTATTTTATAATAACCGTTGAATTTTTTTTTTCATAGAAACTAAAACTGGATAATATTTGCAGTCTCAAATATTGACTCTATTAAAAATATTGTATTTTATCCAACTTATAAACTGCCCAAATCTTTCATTTTCTTATTCTTGGATCTTTCGAATTTAATGGGCAGAGAAGACTCCATTCTCCACTTTTCGCCAGTTCTTGAAACATTGCGTTTTGAGTGGCGAAAATCAACGCCGCGTTGCATTCACAGCGCGAGGAATTTAATTTTCTATATTTATACCTAAAATTACACCTTCCTGTAGACTTTGAAACTATAACCATCGCGTTTACCATCATATGCTGCGACACTGCGCCACGACGATCTCATCTCTTATCTCATAATACATATTAACAACCACATTGACCCAACTTCGTCATCATTGTCGCCAAAGCAGGTCACATTTCGCCACCTAATTAGGACATTATGAAAGGTTAAGCATCAACATCAAACATAATTCAGGATTTATTAATCAATTTATTAAACATTTTTACATATTTTTATGATTATTTTACATAAAATTTGATCTAAATTTTGATGTTTTCGATTACTCTTGTGTTTTGTTAATTAAGCCGCTTGAAATGTCCAAGCGAAGGAAATAGAAACCACTGATGTTGGTATTTCCATCTCTTACGCCATTTTATTATGTCTTAACTATGATGCGACAATCTTGAATGCAAATTGAATGTTTATTTTGGTGAACTAGTTGGCTCGTGCTCCTTGGAGGAGAGTCGGTTTTTATGTTTTAGTAGGTCAGGATTGACTTGCATATTCTTTATTATGTATTTTAATTTTTTTATCAATTTATGTATACTTAATTGTTAATGTATGTAGATTATAATTCATTTTTAATTGATATCTTTATAAGCAGTTTTATAGTGTAAGGCTTTTAGTCCGCGACTTTCTTTACATGAACTGTAAAAATTATTATTATTTTGCTTTTGTTACTTTTTTTTCAGCTTCACACTCTTTCCTCTATATAATAAGGTCAGCAGAGGGAACCTAGTGTTAGGACACCTCGTTCCCCACTCTCCACCGAATTTTTGACAAGACATTGCGTATTGAATGGTGATAATAATGCCACGTTTTTGCTTTGGTACCAGAGCAAAGAAATGAAAATATTATTAAATAATAATTTGTTCCCCCGAATGAGAAACCAACCTACATCCGTCGCGTTACAGTCAATCGCTTGTGCCTCTGCCAAGACGGAGGGTCGTTCTTCGACCTTTTCCTTAGTATTTTTTATAAACCATGTCTTCCCCAAATTTGAACTTTCTACACTTTGAAATTTCAGCTGTACTTTATCTGTCAGTCACTCAATTAGTCATAAAACCTATCAGTCAATTCAAGAAAATATATTTTTTTTTTTTGGTATTTATTGTTTAAAAACAAAGAATTCCGATGTCAACAGACATTTATAATAGAATTCTGATATAATCGCTAAGTCGGTAGTTTCTTTTTTCTAATCGTGCGTAATATTACTTTCCCAAATAAAAATCCCAATATCAATTTCTCTCTCTACAAAACATCTTTAGATTTCTACTCTGGTATTTACCTAAATGAAAATAATTGATTCGAATTAATTAGATTTCTATTCCCTATTAACAATCGACGCGACGTTGAGTTCCGCAGTTCACGTAAAAGGGGCAGCAGAGTATTTTAGCACAAGGTCTCTAGTATAAATAATGAAAACCGGTTAGCGTCGCAAAGCTTGATCGTTGACCTGTAAATCGTAAATAAGAATTTATCAAGAACACCTTTTATCAAGATTTACAACACCCTATTCGTGTGCATTATCGATTACGAAAAATCGTTCGACCGAGTGAGCGATTCATTAAGAACTTATACATCGGCCGGGACGAAAAAGATATAAGAATCATCTGAAACTTATACAAAATCAAGTAGCTACAGTGAGGAGACCAACGAAATTAAAATCCGTCATGAGGTCCGATAGGGCTGCGTCCTGTCTCCTCTACTTTTCATCATCTACTCAGAGACCATGACGTCAGAGGCTCTAGTAAACCTTCAAGTTGGCATAAAAATCAACGGAAAGGTCATCAATAACTTACGCTACGCAGACGACACCGTTCTCATCGTATCTGCTGAAATGATTTGAAAACAATAGTGGATAGGGTTCTCCAGAGTAATGTAAGGGCAGGACTGTCGATTAACATCAACATAACCAAATTCATGGTGATTACCTGAAGTAAAGACATAAATATATTGATAACTATAGCTGGTAACAATCTTGAGCGAATTCGTAAAAACATATATCTCACCACTTTGTTGAAAGAAGTATGGGATTCTGGCCAAGATGTGATTCATTTAACAAAATAAGAAAGTCTTGTGAAATTTTCAATTCAAGCTATTCCAAGTCCAAGTTTCAGGATTGATGAGGCATCAAAAGAAGATGCCATGTCATGTATTTTCCATTGTTTGTTTCTATCATTTTTAATTCCAACTGCTTCTAGAATCCGAATAATATAACATAATACATTTGAACGAATCCTCAATATTCAAAGAAAATCCTTTCACCCAAGAACTTACTATTTGCTAGTAAGTAGTTTAAGTTTAATAGTTAAAGCTAATCCTAGTGCTGATTCATGCGAATTAAAGTAAAGTTACGACGTCCTTACGTAAGGCTATATTGCAAATCTATTGAGATATGATCTAAGTTTCATCTGTATTCGAAACGTTACTTCATATAAATTCAATGATTGTAATTAATAAGCCATTAGGTTCATTTTTTATCTGTTTTGAATTCAAATACTTTCGCATAATAAAAAAATAAATGAATAAAGAATACATTCATTTCAGTTTCACATTTTATACCGCATTTCAATATAGGTAGTGAGAGCTGGTGTTAAGTCACTCCGTTCTCTATCTATCACTGGAATCAAAACTATTGCGTCGCGTGGCGTGGCGTG
>JAATLQ010029718.1:0-18683 GCA_013421005.1 Heliconius erato x Heliconius himera | reverse complement strand
AAAAAAAAAAATGAAACCATATTTCATATTTTGTCAAAAATAACATATTGATAACTTAGAGGCCGGGCGTGACGCAGGGGCACAAAATTTGACTGTAAACGAGACTGGTTGTGAACTCGATCCCCATTCAAGGAAGTGAAATATTTATTTAAATTTTTATTTCCAATTCTTCGCTCTGGTGTCGAAGCAAAGCACGGCGTTGGGTTCCGCCACTCGACACGCAATGCCTAAAAAAATCCGCGAAAAGTGGAGAATGAAGTGTCTTAAAACTATTTCCCTCTGCCTACTCAGCTGTGTGCGGGATACAACGAGAGGATGATTTTTTTTAGTTAATTTTAAAGGATTTTTTTTTTATTTTAATGCTATAAATAGTATAAATTACCTTTTAATTTATGAATATTCACCACTGTGTGTCAATATTCACCCAATAGGATATAGTATATCTGTATCGATCTTCTAGTTTAAATTGTAAAGACCACCCGGTGTTTGAAGCGTGATCACGAACAATATAATACTATGATTAATTATTGACTTGAGGCCGCCGTGGCGCAGCGTCTGACAACAAACGCGACGGTTGTGGGTTCCTTTTGTTCTACTATTCCCGCTGAATTTTCAAATATGGCACGTTAAGTGGCGGAACTCATAGTCGTGATTTGTCTATAATGTCAAAATGTGTAATATTTTTATTTAGTTTATTTATGGATGCTATTTTCAGCTTCACACTTTACACCGCATATAGCAGGATATGCAGAGGTAACCTAGTGTTAAGACACTCCGCCCTCCACTTTCAACTTAAATTCAAGACATTACGTGCGAAAAAGCATAGCTCAACGCCGTGTTTGGCTTTCCAAAACTAGGGAAATGCGTATAGTTTAAATATATTTTAATTAATAATCAATTAATCATTCTGGCGAGTTAGGATCGAACCTACAACCATCGCGCTACTATATACTATCTTTAAATCGTATGGCAAATCAATTATAAATCTAGCTCATAAATAGTCAAACATAAAAAAATTCTAAATATTTCATGTTTCTAATGTAAGTGGAAAAAAGAAAGGAATATGAATAAGATGCATTGCGGAGGTCGCTGGGTTTAGCAACACTAATTATATTACAGATCTGTCGGCGTCTGTGTGAATGTGATTTTATTACTTTTAACATGATTCTAGTTTTGAGATTACAATTTTATTACTTGTTTTATAATAAAAAAAATATAATTCCTGGCACTTAAACTTAATAATAAATCAGCTTAAATATTATTTCTTGCACTTAAACTTAATAATAAATCAGCTTCACGCTGTATCCATCCACACAGCAGGGTAGGCAGAGGGAGCCTAGTGTTAAGTCCATTCCCCACTTTCTGCCGAGTTCTGGAGGCATTGCGTGTTGAGTGGCAGAACTTAACGCCGCGCTTAACTTCGATACCAGAGCGAAGAAATGGAAATATAAATTTAAGTAAATATTTCATCGCTTCGAGTGGGGATCGAACCCACAACCAGTCGGTTTTACAGTCATACTTCGTGCCGCTGCGCCACGGCTGGCCTCAATCTAATAGGCTTCTATTATAATAAAAAAATGTACCCAATATGCTTTATGTAATTAACCTTTATGTATATAAACTATAAAGAAAACACCAATTTTCAATTTATTATTCAAACAGATATTGTTTGGTTTTAAATACTCGTATTTGATCTCAAATATACTAGGACTTTGTCCATCCTTTCTAGAGAAAGTATTTCGCGTATGCGCTTTTGAAGCATTCGTTGGTAATGATCTACAACTAATGTGCATTCAACGCATCTGACGCAACGTGAACCATTTGAGTACTGTAATTTTTTTCACTTTGAAAAATTCCATTATATTTCTAATAATAGCTAGGACACTGACCGTATAGAACATTCAAGCTTCTATGAAAAAGTTTTTAAAAAATCTAATAAAACATTAATTTATGGTCACAATTTTGGAAAGTGAGTTAATCCTGAAATACCGTACCAAGAAGTCTCTGCGACTCTGCAGAGTCTTGATAATTGATAATTGAGAGAGAGTTTTATTAATAAATCTTTTGTTATTAATAATACAAACAGAAAAATAATTCAAAAAATATGTATGATAAGATGGTAGTTGGTGCGATTCCTGCTAATGCCTGCCTGATTTTTTAATTTCCTATTATGGGCGCGAAAGAATGTAGTGTTAATTTCTACCACAACATATGATATACCTATCCATCTACATATATGATTTCTGTCCATCTGTCCGTCACCCGTCGCTTCCCGTAGTCATGAATGTATTTGCGACTCTGCTCACCATACTTATTACACACTAACAGTCCGCTTACGGCTTCGGCCGCATACCACCTTTAATACTTTTATTATGCTGCATTTGCCAACAGATTAATACATTCAATCATGAACACTACGTGGTTGTATGATAGTAGTTCATCGGTGGCAAGGGCGCCCCCCGCGGGACTCGAGCTAGGCTTGCGGCCGTAACAGAGCGTTGAATTACATACGTCCAAATTACATGCTATAAAAGCCGAAGATTATCTAAAATAAATTTCCTTGTTAATGAAATAACTTTCGCTCCTAAGTTTCAAGTGAGGCCAGTGGTGGCACAGTGGCACGAGGTATGACTGTAAAACGGACTGGTTGTGGGTTCGATCCCCACTCGAGGAGATGAAATATTTACTTAAATTTATATTTCCATTTCTTCGCTCTGGTGTCGAGGTTAAGCGCGGCGTTGAGTTCTGCCACTCAACACGCAATGCCTCCAGAAAGTGGGGAACGGGGTGTCTTAACACTAGGTTCCCTCTGCCTACCCTACTGTGTGCGGGATAAAGTGTGAAGCTGATTTTTATTTAAGTTTCAATATATATGTGAAATAAAAATCGATGAAATATCACCTTACAATTTTCAAACATTTTTGTTACAAAATTCCTTATTATCACTTATTTATAAGAGATAGAGAGATATATGCCGTGGCGGGGTTTATTTTAGATCTAATAAAATTGAATATGTTCGTCATACAAAGTACTGAAATGTAATACCTAAGCTATATGAGCAGCGCAGGGGCTTAAAGCAATTTTAAAACAATTCTATGGCGTTCCTTATTATTGTTATTTCGTTATTTAAGGCTAACTAAGACTTACACCGTAATATTATATTAACCTGTAGCACTTCTGAAGAATGCAGCTTTCATACAAAATAAAAAGAAAGTAAATCGGACCAGTAGATCCAGAGATCTTAGCATTTAAACAAAAAACCAAACAAACTCTCCCGCTTTATTATATTAGTATAGATATTATATTCTTCACATTATTCTTCAAATTATTATTATAAAAATAAGCATTTTTATTCGACTGAACACCTGAGAGAACACAACACAGTACTGCCAGTGCAAAATCAAAAATTATCGATGCATTGCATAAACCATTTAGCGAAGACTGTGGGCTTATATTACATGAGGTCAATCATGTCGGTGTAACCCACAGTACCTACGTTTGTAGTTAGGTAACTGAATGAAGGTTCATTCCCACAATTTTTATTTTTCTATTTGGTATACCATTATATCTTTAAAATTAGCTTCACGCTGTATCCCGCATACTGCAGGGTAGGCAGAGGAACCTAGTGTTAAGACACTACGTTCCCCACTTTCTGCCGAATTCTGGAGGCATTGTGTGTTGAGTGGTAGAACTCAACGCCGCGCTTTGCCTCGACACCAGAGCGAAGAAATGGAAATATAAATTTAAGTAAATATTTCATCTCCTCGAGTGGGGATCGAACCTACAACCAGTCGGTTTTACACTCACGCTTTGTGCCGCTGCTCCACGACTGGCCTCATTCTCATTTTTATATACCAATTAGAAAAATATCGTTTTACCTACGAACGCACCCTTGATCTTAAGATATTTACAAATTTCGCAATAAATGAAGCTTAGAACGAGGTGCAACGACCATAACATTAATTTTTATATTTATTTTATATATTTTGCAAATAAATTGATTGATAATTAAATAAATGTCAACAAGTGTATTTCGTTATATTTCGTATCCGCTCACTTTATCAGTTTGATGGGACGACATTAATTGCATTTAATAACTTTCATTCGATCAAACGAAGGGGACAGACGCGGCGTATGTTCGTTGTGGTTTTGTGAAAACAAGATTATTATTGAGGCCGTAACGGCGACGGTTGTAGGATCGATCCTCAGTTTGGGGGTAGATTTATTTTCATTTCGCAACTCTGGTAAAACTGAAACTAGAAGCTGAAGATTAAGATTATATTTAGTTTTTTAAAAATGTGTTGCAAAAGTAGAGCAGTGGACTTCTAATGTCTTGTAGTCATGGAGGCAAATATGCTTTCTTATATTTAAAATATACAAAAATATATTTTATTTTCATTGAAAATATAATAAGATATGTGTATATACAAAAGTTAACAATGTCGTTCTTTTATAAAACTAAAAAATATAACATTACAATAATAATTTATTCAGTTGAGAAGAAACTGTGTAGCATTCTATAGATTCACTGTTCACCGCGTTATATGATGAGAAGCTGATTCACATTTTGCAAGAAAAACTTCGGAATTTGAATTATTTTAAATACTTTGTGTCAACCATTTTATAAAAAAATAGAAACATCTCTTTTATATAAAATTTTTGATGTTTATATTCGTTAAATTTTAAATTTAGTTTCATTCGAGATTTAGTTAAAAACAAGAATTTAAACTAAACCTTTAAAACTGAACCTTTTACTTTTAATTTCTTCTTTTCGCTGTTACGTAACGTGTCTGTAAAATTACTTAAGTTATTAACATCCTGATATTTTATAAATGTGAAATGTTTTTTTTTTTCATATTAATTCCTTTTTTTTAAATGTTATGTGATTATTTTTAATCTGTGTTTTATAACGCTTTATATCATACGTTATTTTTAATTTATCGATTATTTAAAATTTAACTGTAATTACTCCTTACTACAAAAAAATATCCTATAGCCCTTGTAATAAACACCCTATAGGTTTTGATTATGTGGCGAATTTCATACAAATTGCATCAAATAAGATGTATAAATGTACGTATCTTTTGATTGCGTAAAACTGAACAACAAAGTGATTCTGTAAGGGTTCCCTTTTTAAATTTTGAGGTACGATACGTACAAACATTTGAAAAAGCAAAATTAAAGCAGCTTCGCTCTTTTTTTGCAAAGCGAGGTAGGCAAAGGGAACCTAGTGCTAAGACACTACATTCACCACTATAATTCTGCCCATTCTTTGAAACGTTGCGTTGATTGGCGCCACTCATGGATTAATCTACTACAACGGAGGAAAGAAAACCTATACATGTAATAAAATACAAAGTTGTAAATAATTGCTGTCTGTACGTGGGATTTTTATACGAAAAATTTATTATTGGATCCATCAACGTAATAGACCCCAAAACAACGGTTTTAATTTTATTTATCTGGTTTGTCTGTGTGTTTGTGCACGCCATTTTAGAAACGATTTAACCGATTTTAATGCAGTTTTGAATATTGTATTTTGGCAAGCTTCTCTTAACACCACAAAATAAATAATTTATTAAAATGGCTAATTTCTATGTATGTAGTCGTTAAAACGAACCGGATCGACCGGGACGTTACTAATCAAATATAATAATTCTACCAAGTGGACATCGAACCCAGACCCAGACGACGTTCCTTACACTACTACGGCTTCTGAAAAAATTATAATGTACATACAATTTATTGTACGTTATATTACTTGTTTATATTTGATTGATAATTATGTACTTTATGCATTGAAATATCAATGGACTTGAAATAAACGCTACAATGTTTGTTTATACAATACATAGTTAAATTTTATTCGAATTTATAAAAGGCAATGCCTCCAGAATTCGGCAAAAAGTAGGGAACAGACTTAGCACTAGGTTCCCTCTGTGTCACATGTCGGGATACAGCGTGAAGCTGATTTTTTTATTTATAAAAGGCAGGTTTATTTTTTTAACATTTCATAATAAATAAAATATCACTTATGAAACTGAATGAGGTGAATTGTTTTACAAATTATTTACTTCTTATAAACAAGACTTTTTTAAAAATATTGTGTTCAAGTTTTGAAGGATATCTTTTAAAAATACATTTTATAACCTAAATATAACTCAATTTTTATAATATATAAATAAAAAATCTTCATTAAATATAAAATTACCTAATAACTTAAAAAAATCCACTATCAACCAAACCAAACTTTATAGTAAATATTATAACACGTCACTAAATACATGAATATATATCTATGAATATACATATACCTACATATATGTAGATAATGACCACAAAAGTTTTTATAAAATTCGAAAGCGGCGAGCGCACACGATGCCCGTCAATAGATTTCTGATTCAATACCCGTAGCTGCGCTTGCGCAAGTGTCAGAGGGCAATTTATCATGAAAATCATATGTCACAATAAATATTATCATCGATTACACTATTTGAACATAATGCTACAGTATTTGAACTTAACATATTTATTTTTGTATGACTAAATGAAATATCAATGTTATTTTATCTTTAATTGAGGCCAGTCGTGGCGCAACACAAAGTGTGACTGTAAAACTTACTGGTTGTGGGTTCCATCCCCACTCGAGGAGATGATGTATTTACTTAAATTTATATTTCCATTTCTTCTCTCTGGTGTCGAGGACGGCGTTGAGTTCTGCCACTCAACACGCAATGCCTCCAGAATTCGGCAGAAAGTGGGGAATGGAGTTTCTTAACACTAGGTTCCCTCTGCCTACCCTGCAATGTGCGGGATACAGCGTGAAGCTGATTAATTTATTTATAAATTATACGCGTGTATAATAATTTATTTATGTTATTTTATCTTTAAATATGTACTGTATTTTATATAAGAGATAGAGACAATTTATCAATATGGACATTGCGTGTTTGAATGCGATACTGCTCGTATGCACTAATAGTAATACTGCACTAAGAACCGAGTATTAAGAACTAGAGAGCAGAGGGCTCTTACTTTCTGCCGTGTTGAGTGTCGGAACTCAAAGCTGCGCTGTCTACCAGAGCAGAAACGATAAACTATATTTTCGTAGGGATAGTATCCATATAAAATCATTAAATGACCGTAGGTTAAACCGTCACATAATAAATAGTGACAATAACTTTTTAACCAACAATGAAAAAAAACGAAACATTTAACTAATTAAGCATATAAAACGAATATAAGCATTTAAAACGAATAAAAAAAATCATAATTTAACATTCTAACTTAATAAATAATATTTTATTATTAAAAGTAACTAATTATTGTTTGATTTCTAATTTAAATTATTTTAAAAATTAAAGAGTAACATAGTCTTGATTCTTTTAATGTTTCAGTTCTTTATCTTGATATTGCCTAAAGCTCGTCTAATAAACCAGTTTGTTATTATTAGTAAGAGTTTATAATATATAGTATGTAACACCTGAGTGACATTGAAAGAGATTTATAGATACACCATGTTTATTTTGTTTATACTATTAATATTTTCATTTCTACGGTCTTGTAACAAGGTAAAGAGCGGCGTTGAGTTTCACCACTTAACACGCAATGCCTTGAAAATTTAGTAGTAAGTGGAGAACAGAGTGTCTTAACACTAGGTAGCAGACAGCGGGATACCCGTGACCACGGACTACTACAAAGTGTTCGAAACATCGGGTTTCCAAAAATGTATAATCCCAAATATACGCGATTACTCCGGTTAAAATAGTTTCATTTAAAATGTGTAGTAATCGTGAAAATCAAAGAACCTATTATGGGATACATCGTGAAGCTGAAAACCTACCTACTCCATAATATAATTAATTAAATATTTTTATATTCTGTATCTATGTTATTATGTAAAAATACAGAAACACAGACTAAATAACAGGAGTTTTTTTCGCTTCGCTGTATTTCCCTATATAGCTGGGTAGGCAGAAGGAACCTAATGTTCATACACTCCTTCCTTCCGTCCTAGTTACCTGTTGTTTTCTTAATTTTCGAGACAATGTATATTGAGTAGCGAAACTCAACGCCGCGCTTTATATAGTTACCACTGAGAGAAAACAAAATAATGCAATGCCTCAGATGGGAAGAGAATCAACAATCGTCGCGTTTGCAGTCAGATGCTATGCTTTTTCATATATTTATAAAAATAATAGCTTTTATTTGATATGTCATCTTGATGTGAAGCCCTTTCGTAATGTTATTATAAAAAATGTTGTTTCATAATCTAACTTTGTTTTTATTTCGAAACTACTTACCTACTTAAAACTATAGTAATTTTTATCTTTTCCTTAAATATTTTATTCTTTGCATTAGTTTAAGAAGCTGTGAAAATAAAGATAGACTAAACTAAATGGATTCTATCACTCTCTCAGGATGATGGACGACCCATCCAATACTTTGTCATATCTTAACTAGACCGTTTGACATTCTAAAGGCATATACTTTCTGTGTCTATATGTGCTCTCATCAAAAAAATCCAAATATATTTTTCGTATTGACACACTAAGGAAAAGGAAATATTAAGAAACGCATGATAATCGTTTTAATTTTCGAATCATGCATATTCGAGTTCTGCTAGGTTCAATTTTTAACATAACAGTTATAACAATATAGAACAAAAATTTCATATTTTTCCTGGCATAGTTGATTGTCACAGGGAACCTAGCGTTAATACGGAGTATCCGTTCCCCATTTTCCGGTCATTTATCGAGATTTGAGCATATTGAGGTGCGAAACTCAACGCCGCTCTCTCTCTCTCTCTCTTATAACCAGAGCCAGGCAATGAAAGCCCTTCATTGTTCATATAGGATTGAACCCACAACCGACCCATTTACAAGCAGCTGCTGTGTAAGCGCCACGACGTCCTCGACAGCAATAATCTATCTATATATATAAAAGGACTTGTGCTGACTGACTGAGGTAAGACGCACGCAGAGCCGTAACCGCTGATGGTAGAAACGTGAAATTTGGGCAGATGTTTATTTTCATATTCTGGACATCCACTAAGAAGGGAATTTGAAAAAGTTTAACCCTAAAGGGATGAAATAGGGGTTGAAAGTGTGTATGGAAAAAAAATTTATCTGTACCGATTTTTATAAAATTTGAAATTCAGACTATTAAAAATATTTCATTGAACATGTGTTTCATGGTTTTTAAGAATTCACCTCCTAAGGGTTCAAATAAGGGTTTGAAAGTTTATATGGAAAAATCTTTAAATTGCCACCGATTTTTATAAAAAATTAAATTCAGACTGTTGAAACGTTGAACACGTGTTTCGTGGTTTTTTTAAAGAATTCACTCCTAATAACCGGGCGAAGCCGCGCGTGCCCTCTAGTAATAATATAATAACTTTCA
Organism: Heliconius erato x Heliconius himera; assembly: GCA_013421005.1. Taxonomy (NCBI): domain Eukaryota; kingdom Metazoa; phylum Arthropoda; class Insecta; order Lepidoptera; family Nymphalidae; genus Heliconius; species Heliconius erato x Heliconius himera. The sequence goes on along the minus strand of JAATLQ010029718.1, from coordinate 9,281 downwards.
ATCAACATAAATCCCTGTACTAAAATGTAACGAGAATTTTAAGCGCGTCTCTAATTATCGTTTTAACGAAGCAATATAAATATTGATACTAACTGGAACTCATCTTATTTCTTATGGTCATTACATTATGTACTGAGTGACTTATGAAATATTGATAATATATGATAGTTTTATTTGATTACTTCTTCTTATATACCTAAGTAGTTTTCTAAAATGATTTTGTTTTTCATTTTCTCGTTCTGGTAGACTAAGTGCGGCGTTAAGTTCTGTGAAATATACACGCAATGTTTGAATTCCGTAGGAAAATTGAAAACAGTTTTTTTACCCAAGTTTTTCTATGCCAACCTTATTTCGTTTTATTACATTTTATTACAATTATTTATATGTATTTATAAAAAAAATCATTCCCCTAAGTGTAAATGGAATCCACAACCGTCGCGGTTACAGGCACACGTTTATACAACTGCGCCGTGCGTCGAAATTATATATTATTATACAAATTCAGTATAATATACTTTTTATTACATATTTTTGTGTAATGTAAAAAAATACTATGATTTCTAGATGCATTAAATTATGTTGAAATACTCGTACACTAATGTGCAAAGTGTTTATGTCAATATGACAAAAGTGATCTTATATGGAAATATTAGGATTTCTTACAACATCCTGTTTCTACAATTGAATTTTAAATATATGAAATATTTCACAAAACTCTTTTCACTTTTCAAATTTAATTATGATATTATTAATATAAAAGTGATTAAGAACTTAAAAATATATGAATGAAAGAAAAATAAAAAACCAAATCATTTTCGGAAATATTTTTAAAACTGTACTAATTATAACAATAGATAATAAATTATCTAAGCATTACGGTGGACATATTATATTTTGGTGTGAAAGTGCAAAGAAGATCCACATTGTTATCACCGAAGGCGAATTCGGACTTGTGTCATTAAATTCATAATTCTCGTATGGCCTGAAGGCCGAATCTTAGGAAGAGCCAGGGAGAGAGGCGTCGTCGAATCGTCTGTATAAAAGCCAGGTGAATCAGGCACAGAGCATCACACAACCACGAGACCTCAGCGAGACAACATGAAAGCGTTCTTGGTAGGTAGCCGTGTGCAGTGAAAGTGATGTGACCTGTGTGTGACCCGAGTCTTGCTTCCTTGTGGGACTGTGACTCACGACTGTGCTCTCGATACGATTAACCGAGCGATCGGTGTCGATCATGGGAATCGATACGGGAAGTTTGTGTGCAACCAGCTAACTTTACATTTTGCACTATATAGATACTGTGGATGTCACTACAATTGTTTCAACTGAGCTCAATGAAATTGGATTGTGTTAGTTTAAAGATAAATATGTGAAAAATGTTCTTTTTGTGTCTTAGGTATTAGCAGCCGTTGCGGCGATCGGCTCGGCGAGGCCCGAGGCGGGATACTCCTACAATGCGCCCGGTGGCGGTGGTCTCGGTGGTCACGGGGGCGGCATCGGAGGCGGCATCGGAGGCGGCATTGGAGGCGGCATCGGTGGCGGCCACGGTGGGCTTGGCGGTGGCTTCTCCTCCGGTGGCCTGAGTTCCAGCAGCTTCGGCATCGGTGGCGGATTCGGCGGAGGTATCGGTGGAGGTGTCGGCGGAGGTATCGGTGGAGGATTCTCCTCCGGCGGAGGTTTTGGCGCCGGAGGCGGCGGCGGCTTCGGAGGTGGCTTCGGAGGAGCCCCCATAGTCCAGAAACACATCTACGTCCATGTCCCACCTCCAGAACCTGAAGAACAACGCCCACAAATCATCTCCGGCGGAGCCATCCCCCAGAAACACTACAAGATCATCTTCATCAAGGCCCCAGCACCTCCCGCACCTGTTGCCCCCATCATCCCCGCTCAGGCCCAAAACGAAGAGAAGACCCTCGTATACGTGCTGGTCAAGAAACCCGACGAACAGCCCGACATCACTATTCCCACCGCCGCCCCTACTCAACCCTCAAAGCCCGAAGTATACTTCATCAAGTACAAGACCCAGAAGGAAGGTGGTTCCATCGGTGGTGGTGCTATCGGAGGTGGTATTGGCGGTGGTATTGGCGGTGGTATCGGCGGTGGTATCGGCGGTGGACTCGGTGGTTCCGGCATTGGTGGCGGTATCTCTGGTGGTAGCATCGGCGGCGGTCTCTCCGGCGGCAGCATTGGCGGTGGTATCGGAGGCGGCATCGGAGGTGGACACGGTTCCTCGGGCTCCGTCAGCTCCTCGTACGGACCCCCCGGACACTCCGGCGGCCCATACTAAACCCGCACACCGCGTGCTAACTTGTGATACCTGCTCAGCCGGCGACAAATCTAGTTTATAAGTAGAGAAAAAATTACGGTGCCTAAATGTATTTATGTAAATAGTAATTTTAATGTATAATTTTAGTTGTATTATAAATCTTTTTTGCATAAAAAACTCGATAAACCAACGAACTTTGTGCTTTTATTTCCATTACTCGATATAAACCTCAATTAAAAAAAGACTTCCATTACAGCATTACACACACACACACACACACACATCATTACATTTCTAGTTAAACAATTTGTAGTCAAAACAAATAATAAAAGAAAACGATCGTCGCAATTCCTCTAAAAGAAAATGTACACATACAAAAACACATATATACATACATATATCTAAAAAAATTTGTAAGAACAGCATCAAAACGCCAAGGTCTTTTATCGAGGCGTCTTCCATTTTTTATATTAACAAAAAACTTAGCACCTGTCCGGCAGATGATAGAAAGTGGCGTTTTCTCCGTCCGTCTGTCATTGCGCAATACGGGACGGAGTGACCTCACTTGCATAAGAATGAAGCTCCTTACAAAATACAGTAAAGTAAGAGCTTCGCTAAATATATTACGTAAAAGCACCCACTACTCAATTCGGTTGCGTAAACCTTGACATTTGGTAGTTTCCCTTTACGAAATCATTCATTTATTCATACATACATACATACATTAGCTTACTGTGTTTTTTAATGATTTTTGAAACAAATCTATGGAAATTTTTTTATTAGCTTCAGGCCCATCCCATACATAGCAGGAAGGGCAGAGGGAATATGGGAACCTAGTGTTAAGACATTCCGTTATCATTAAGACACTATGGAAGTATTAGTTTTTTGACAATCTATATATTTTTAGAAAAAATGTAAGATGAGCAGTAAATAACTACTATTAGTATAACAGTGAGAGTGACGTCTAGATATACCCGTAGTGTACAAAAAATACTTCACGACAGTATAAAGGGCGTCGAACTTACTTACACGATTTGCTTACGCAATAGTGAAAAGATTATTAATATTCATATATTTATAAGTTCCATGATAAAAGCAATGTTTTTTATATCTCATAGAGGGTAGGAAGAGAGAACTCAGTGTCAAGACACTTCATTCTCCACCTTCACTCAGTGTCCGCTACACCACTGCGTAATTAATTAATTAATAATAACTCCAAGTGAATTAAATAAATATACTAAATAAAAAATTTGCTTAACGCTGTATCCCGCACACAGCAGGGTAGGCAGAGGGAAGCTAGTGTTAAGACACTCCGTTCTTGACTTTCCGCCGAGTTCTGGAGGCATTGCGTGTTGAGTGGCGGAACTCAACACGCAATGCTTCCAGTTTTGCCTCCTCCAATTTAAAGTGAATTAAATCCCTAATTATATATTAATTAGCGATACAGAGTTTTAATTTACAATATTATACACATGCATATATAATGAAATAAACATTTTACATAAATAATGAAGTAAACATTAAGATAAATCGTCGTAAAATGAAAACCACAATTGAAATTCATTTTAATAAAATTACTTTCCTTATGACATGATTCTGTGTTAATTAAGATGAAAATATGAAGCCAGTCGTGGCGCAGCGGCACAAAATATGACTGTAAAACCGGCTGGTTCTGGGTTCGATCCCCACTGGAGGAGATGACATATTTACTTAAATTTATATTTCCGTTTCTTCTTCCGTTCACCATGCATCGCCGAATTTTCGAGTCATAGCGTGTTCAGTGGTGGAACTAAAAGTAGCGATTCATCTACCAGTGCAGGGTAATCAAAATAAACTAATATGGACAAAGTAATATATAAAAAATATAAAGAAACCGAATCACTTAAACCCACAACCGTCACGTTTACATACGCTATCCCACTGCGCCATACGACCCCTTTTCAAAGTCATGAACACTATTTTTAACATGATTTATTTTTTCTCAATACTATCACAATAATTGCTACAAATGTGAGAAAAATGTATAATTTTATAATTTATATAAAAGCACTTTAGTAGTTATAGTAAAAAATAAGTTATGAGTTACATCCATCCATAGAATATAATACATTTTACTTATAATCATGTGTGTTTTAGTTTCAAAGAAAAATCTACTTTAATTCAAGCAACTAATAAAGTCTAAAATAAAATAACTATTTTGAACAAAATGTACAGCGAAAGCAAAACCACTCTCACTTTCATAACAATCTCAACCAAACTTGTTCGGGACTATCAAAATTTCTATAAGATTTTTCAATTTTATATATATCAATATTAAAGTTCAAAATTTAACGTAGAAAAGATTAAAATGGTTACGCAAGAGGAATAGGTTGTTAAGATGTAAAATAAATTTAATGTTTTTAATAATGATTTTGGTAATTTCCTTTGTTGTGTTAATATATTGATAAAAGGGCATAAAGAAATGTACAACAGATTTTATGTTCTTTATAAGCTATTTTAATCAGTAAAATTGTTTGTTTTCTTTGAAATTTTTGGCCATCGTAGTGGGCCAGCATCTATATATAAACGCGATTGTAGAATTCGATCCCAAGAACGCATGGCTTAGTGGTCAGAGCGCCTGGTCGGTTTCCAGGAGGCGCGGGTTTGAGTCCCGCTGCGTTCAAATTTTTTCTTCAGGGGCAAGCTACATTCGCCCCTCCCAGCCCGGTGACGCAAGACCATTCCAGGTCAACAGCATTAAAGTCCATTTGAAAAAAAAAAAAATCGATCCCACTCGGTCTGATGCGTAGGAATGGGAGGCGTGCCTCAAAGTGTATCCCTCTATATTCTTTTGTGAAAATAACGAATCGAGTGATTTTAACCATGATAGGTTAATCCCTATTCTGATGTACAATAAAACAAAGCGCAGTGTTGTGTTCCGTCACTCAACGCACAATGTCTAAAATTGAGAGTACAGAGAAGAACACTCGATTCTTATTATCTCACTAGATATAAGAAATAAGCTATTATCAAATATACCAGGTAAGAGTCACGTAAAAACATAAGAAATTTAATTTCTTATGTTTTTTAAGTGATCTTCAATTCAAAGGAGGAGAAAATATTAATAATCGTAGAGCGGCGCGGCGTTCTATAGGGGTTTAACTTTACAAGAAACATAATCAAAGTTATTATTTTTATGAAAAAATATTACATCAACCGTTACTTTAATCATGTATCAGCTTCACGCTGTATCCCGCACACTGCAGGGTAGGCAGAGGGAACCTAATGTTAAGACACTCCGTTCCCCACTTTCTGCCGAATTCTAGAGGCATTGCGTGTTGAGTGGCAGAACTCAACGCCGCGCTTATCCTCGACACCAGAGCGAAGAAATGGAAATATAAATTTAAGTAAATATTTCATTACTTTTATCATGTACTTACACAATATCTTTCTCGTAAATATCTATAGTTGTATCACAACTGCCATTTCTAATTACTCTCTTAAAACCCCATTTCATAGAAAATCTTTCATATGAAGTTGTTTCATTAAATATCTTAGACTTATTAATTAATTTATACCAGGAACGATCAAGTTAAAATGAAATGTTACTTTTTTAAATTTAATTTTGTATTGCTATAAATATAGGAACGATATTTTAAATAATTTACTACTAATAATAAATACTACTTTTAATGTAAGAACAAACCGCTAAAGAGCAAGTCCAGCATATAGAAGTTGGCGAATATTCGTTTCTGGGCATACACACTCATTTTGTGTACTCCAAGGAACCGTAGACCTGGACATCTGATTGCATTGAGCTCGAAGCAATCTTCGGAAAAATAGTATTAACAGACGACAGACTATAAAAATTTTCTTTTTTTCTATTGAGGTATAGAACCTTAAAAATTATCAACAATTATATTTAAACCCAAAACTATTATGAAACAGACATACCAATTACGCCAAAACGATACAATATGACTTCTCTATCCATTAGTTTATTAATGCCTCAATAAAACATTACTCAACAGTCAACGGCTACTCTTATTTTACAGCACATAAATAATATTAACGATCTTTCACCGAATAATAGACAAGGCCAGACGTATGAAGTCTTTTTACACAATGTACTATATTGTTTTGAAATTAATGATTTCGAATGAAAAATGGTCTAGCAATACAATTTGCTTATATGGATGTATTATGTTGTCATTTTTGTTTTGTTGTATGGAAACATTTGGCGAGGCCTTCGTTTATTTTTTATTTCCATTTACTCGATCTGGTAACGGGGCAAGACGCGGCGTTAAGTTCCGCTGCTCGGATTTCGGCGGTAACTGGGAAACTAACTGCCTTAATAGGAAACAGAGTGTCTTATAAGTACCAAAAGAAATAAGATATGAATAATCTTGTGGTAGAAATTTGTAGCTGTAAATAAATTCAGGATTCAAGATAAGAATAATTAGGCTTATTAAGATTATTTATGTGTTTATTACATACTCTATATATACATATTTTACTTTACCTCATGAATAAGAGAAATAGAAACATGATCTCTAGAAATGTGTGCAAATAACAATCATAAAATGAAAAATATGCTATAACCAATAAAAAAACTAAAATGTCTATTATAAAATAAAATATAAAATACTTCTTTAAGAAAACGTATAAAAATTTGAACGTAGCGGAATATGAACCCGCGCTCTTTGGAAACCAAGCGCTCTGACCACCTAAGCTATACGTACAAGCGCTACGCTACGCTACGTTCAAATTTTTATAAGTTTTCTTAAGAAGTATTTTTCTTTCCTAAGTGTGGAATAACACTTTAAGTAAATATTAAAAAATATAACATATGAAATCAAAAAAAAAGTCAGCTTCACGCTGTATCTCGCACACGGCAGGGTAGGCAGATGGAACCTAGTGTTAATACATTCCGCTCTCCGCTTTCCGCCGAGTTCTGAAGGCATTGCGTAATGACTGGCGGAACTCAACGCCGCTCTTTGCCTCGACACCAGAGCACTGAAATGAAAATATAAATAAATATTTAATTTCCTCGAGTGGGGATCGAACCCACAACCAGTCGAATTTACAGTCACACTTTGTGCCCCTGCGCCACAACTGGCCTCTATAACATATAAAAAAAACAAAAACGTCTATTATAAAATAAAATGTTACTTAAAAAAATATACTCTCCGTTTTCTCCTAAATATATATAAAACAACAATTTATAAGAACAAAAGGTAGTAAAGATCGATAAAACATATGCGTGAACATTCTCGCAGTGAGAACTCCGGAAACGTCGCATATTGTTGCAAGTTGCAATTTCACTTGCACTTGAATACCTCGTGTCATTGACCTCGAAGGTGTTTTACAAACAAATTCTATACAAACAATAATATTTACATACATTTATAATATTATATAAATATACAGTTTTCTTGGTTACTATTGCGTTTCTAACCGCTAAAGATTTTTTTCTAAGTTATTTATAAAAACTTGACGACCTACAATAAATAAATATGGCCTACTATTATGTCATTTTCTAATTAGAAACGAGAACTGTGCAAATAGTTTTGTTTAACTAAAACGAAAAAAACATGTACATTATAGGAGGAGGGGGATTGGTTTTTTTTAGCTTCACGCTGTATAGGGAACCTGGGAACCTAGTTTTAAGACTCTATTTCCATTATGACAATTCCGTTCCCCACTTACTGCCGAATTCTGGAGGCATTACATGTTAAATGGCGCAGCTGGATGCCCCGCTTTGCCTTGTTACCAGAACGAAGAAATGATAATATGAAATATCGAGTAGGAATCGAACCCACAACATGTCGCACACTTGTGCCAATGCGCTACGACCTCAGTTACGCATTTGTATGTATGTATTGATGATTTCAATTACTTACACACATCATGTCTTTAACTTAACAGATATTTAAATATGTATTTGTATAAATTTATTTAAAAAAAAATAGGTCCCGCTGAGTTTCTTGCGCCGGTTCTTCTCAGGTCTGAGGCATTAACTTTAGTGAACTGGTGGTAAATTATTTGACGTTCAAAAAATGAAGCATGTAACTTCTTATTTTGAATAAAATTATTTGAATTTGAATTTGAATTTGAATTTAAAAAAGCAATTAAATTAAATCGTTTTAAGCAACACCAACTAATCTTTGCAATTCAAATACAAAACACTTAAAGCTGAAGTGTGTCAATTGTCCTTTTCCATACATTATTTACCCATTAGGTCACATTTGTTAAGACTTGCACGTTTTCGGTATAAAAGTCCTTTCCGCTAAACGACTTTCTGCGTGAGTCATCCTTACGTAACTCCAACTTCAACTTCAACTTTTACAACCACCGCATATCGGTGGAACAATGTGGACTTGTTGTGTAATGGCTGATATCCTGTTTTTAAGTAAATTTATGAGTGGTTATTATTATCTGAATGATACTAAAAGTTTTGTGGGTTTTACGGAAACTATTACGTATTGAATATTTTTTTTATGCATATCGCGTTTAAGTCTATATCATATTAAAAAATTTAAGCGTTTGTCTATGTCTAGTTATTTATACGATAATAAAACAGAAAAAGTGATTTTTTAAAAAAATGTCTGTCTTTATGTTTGTCTGTCGAGTATTTATATTCTCTGGAGTAGCTGGGTCGATTTCTATAGGACTTTTCATGAAAGATAGACGGGGTTGTGGAGTAACATAATCCTCCACCTCGTCTATCTTACATAACATATCTCTTATACCGGAAAATATGTAGAATCGGAAATTGCTTAGTTAGCGCGCGCCTACTCAAATTCAAATTCAAATTCAAATAATTTTATTCAAAATAAGAAGTTACATGCTTCATTTTTTGAACGTCAAATTTACCACCAGTTCACTAAAATTAATGCCTCAGACCTGAGAAGAACCGGCGCAAGAAACTCAGCGGGACCTATTTTTTAAAATCAATTTTAAACAAATACATATTTAATTATTTGTGACAATGATACCTTTGAAACAGACTGGAGCGAGCATTTCATTCCCAAGG
>JAATLQ010029708.1:16681-63619 GCA_013421005.1 Heliconius erato x Heliconius himera | reverse complement strand
TTTTGAAAACTGACACGACACACCAGACCAAACACGTGCTGCGTCTCACGACGCTGCGCCCGTACTAAACAACCCTCGAGTGGCCCTCGGGGTGAAGAACACCCCGCGCCGCCCTCGTGCTTCGACAGCCTACTCAGATCAGTTTGAGGGTGCTCCACCGGGCCGCGCCAATCGCGGCGCGCGTCCGACGGGGCGGGACGAGGCTCGCCCAATCGCAGCCCTCCTGCAGCCTTCCCAGCAAAAAAACTGGAGTATACTTTCGAATAAAGGAGCTTTCGACGTAGCACGTTACGTTATGTTGCTTTTGTAATGAGTGCGCGCGCTAAGCCTATTGTCGAGGCCGGGGTCGTTATGGACGCCGCTCTAAATGCCCGGATAATGATTTTCATTTAGAGTGTTTTCAATTCAAGCCGGTATAAGCCCATGTTACAGTTTTTTATATCATGAGAACATTTTTATACATGTTACTTATTTAATTCAATCATTTTTTGATTTGATTTTTTTGTGATATTTACCAATTATAGGTAAATAATATAATATTCATTTTTGTTTAGTAGAAGTAAAAAAAAATAGACTTCCATTTAGTAAGTTCAGCACATGTGCATCTACTTATTGCATTGTTATTCATAAACAATGCCAGGTACGGTATAATCTTGAGAACAGGTACCCACCTACTTCGTAAATTCAGTTATCGGTTTATGACATGCACGTGTGCTCTGAAACTTTGAGCCATTTGCTTATACCCATAGTTATATTAGTGTCAATATTAATAATTTAGGCTTATTATTAATAATTCGCAACCAGCACTATTAAGTCGCTTTTATTAATTCCTTTATTACCCTGAAACTTAATTTTTTCTTCTACTTTAAAAAGTATTGAGGTGGTTTCACGATAACCGTCGACGACGAGTCCGACGCTGGATAAAACACCCTGGGATGGTTTTTAATTAAACGACAGAGTTTGAGATCGTTAGGCAAGACAGCCTACATATCACTATATTATATTAACAATATAAAATATAATAAATTCAGACGCTAGTGGCGGAGGGGCACAAAGTGTGCCTGTAAACGCGACTGGTTGTGGATTCGATCCCCATTGGGTAAAATGAAATATTTATTCATTTCTTCGCTCTGGTATCGTGGCGAAGCGCGGCGTTGTTCCACCACTCTCAACTTACGATACCTCCAGAATTCACCGCAAAATGGGGTACGGAGTGTCTTAACGGAGTGTCTTCAACACTAGGTTCCGCCTGCCATACCCTGCTGAGTGCGGGATACAGCTTGAAGCTAATAAAAATATAACTTATAATATAATTTCGTTTGTTTATCTGTAGGTATAACTTATACAGACAAACGAAATTTTGTTTCTAGTATTCATTTCCCACGAAATTATAGAAAAAAAATCCTATTTACCTACCATCTGTTTCTGATTTAAGTATTTAGTACGACTAAATAGGATTAGTAACGCGACAGGTGTGTAATTGACGTAAGACAATATAAATTTTAACTATTCAGTATCAGAGATTTAAGTAGATCGAGCTTTACGTAGAACCAGAAGAAAATTTTAAGTCTCCTTCACATGTGAAATATATTAATTTTAATCAATATTAAATATTTTATACATTTTTATTTATCTTCCAATGTATTTAATAATTTTTTGGAAGTCATAAGTACTAGAATGGAAAGAAATATTTTTTTGAAGTCGAATAATTACAGCGAACGCAAAAATTGCGTGTGACGTTTGACAAATAAAATGAACAAGAGTTTAATATAACATTTTAGTCTACCTATTAATTTCTAAATTGTCTGCTAGGTGACATATTTTTTCTAATTATTGTTAACATAGGTACGTTTACTTTTTTAATTTATATAATAGGTAAATAAATAAATATATAATTGGTATATATATATGTATTAAGGGCGTCGTGGCGGTTGCGGGTTCGATTTCCACTCGAGGAAATGAAATATTTATTTAAACTTATATTTCCATTTCTTCGCTCTGATGTCGAGGCAAAGAGCGGCGTTAAGTTCCGTCACTCAACACGCAATGCCTCCAGAATTCAGCAGAAACTGGGGAACGGAGTGTCTTAACACTAGGCTCCCTCTGCCTACTATGCTGTGTGCGGGATACAGCGTGAAGCTAATTTATTTTTTTTTTATATACATAAATAAAATATTTTTTTCTACAACACTTATTAATAGAGTTCTCGAACATTATTACTATGAACAAGAACAATACTGTCTGTACTTGTGGGTTGTAACGCGCCAGGTGTTCATAATCCGTTCCATATGCTGCAATTCTTTTATCTCCATGCTATTGTTTATAAGAAGTCAACATTTTACACTAATTTAAATAAATACTTCAACTTCATAGTAAATATAAGCTTATACAAGTTTTTTTCTTTCAAGATTTTTTTTTTAAATTTTCTGGGTTATTATAATAATTTAAAATGTCCGCTATTTATTTATTGAGTCACCTATCGAATGGCACTTCAAAATCATGATCTGACTTGTAATTTGTAATACAACTTAATATAATGTCAAAAATTGTAAAGCGAAAACAACATTTTCAACTCAAATATTATACTCATATGTATATACCTAATTACAAGTAAAGTAGCTACCTATTGAAAATTTAATTATTGTTGTAGAATAATGTTATACTTTTAGCTTCCTTTAGAAAAAAAGTTTGTTTAAGTTAATTATTTTAAAATTAAATTCGGGTAAGTTAATTAACAACCGTTAATTATTATAAATATTAAATAAAAAAAGCAATTTCAATTCATGTTAAGATAAAAATATATCATAAAAAATATCCTTCTAAACATTATGAAACCAATGTTTTATCTTTGCTTTTTGAATCTAAATATTTTTTAACTCAGACTGTATAAAAGGCTGATTTCTAAAATGTGTTTTGTAGATGTTATCCAATATTCCGTAGAGTCTTTATACCAATAGTTACGGTGAACAAATTTTCAAATTTCAACAAGCACATACCTATTGTACATTAAGATAGATTTGCACAACAGTATAGGGTAGGTTATATTATCAGTAGATAAACGAACCAAAACCATTACTCTAATTAAACAAAAAAATAATAAAATAAAATTTAAAAAAAAATGGAAACAAAATACAAATACGAGTAGGTATATCTATGTTATATGAAAGTGCCTTATGTTCCATTCAATCGACAAGAAACCCACAAATATCATGTCTTTAATTTATTTTGTATCTTCATACTGTGGAATACCCTCACACAAAAGGGAACCTGGGAACCTAGTGTTAAGACACTCCGTTCCCATTAAGACACAACCGTTCCTTACTATCCGCCGAATTATGGAGGGATTGCTTGTTTAGTGAGCTCAACGTGCTTTGTTACGTTACCGCGAAAATATGAAACATATCAATTCCTTGAGTGGGAATTGAACCCACTACCTGTTGCGTATACAGTCGCCTCCAAATCTCAGTTTTTTACATATAGATACACATATACAGAACATTCAATAATACTTCCATTTAAAGCCGTGCGTGCATCGTTAAAGGGTACAAGTAACAAAGGGTAATTATTTATATTGGGAACCATCCCCTAAGTGGCGTGCAGGCACCGCGCCGACGTGAAACGCTTAATTGACTTATTGAGAATGTTTTTTTTTTAAATATCTACCCATTGCTTACGAACGCTATTGTTTTTACAGTGTATGCAATAATTTTAGAATATTTAATTTTTTTCATGATTAAATAAATAAGATTATTATTTATTTATGTGTATGTATTATATATGTTAAATAAAAAATTAAGGTTGTGGATGTGGTATTAATATTTATAGACCAAGTCATTTTAGCTGAATTTGTCATTTTTATATTTTAATATATATCTATTAGAATAGGACATAAAAGCACAGTTTAATATGTAAAAAATAATAAATTAGTAAATAAATATAAATAGTTTACAATGTCTACCTCATAGTTACTGTTAAATGTCTTTTTATACCCTGTATCCCGCACACAGCATGGTAGGCAGAGGCACCCTAGTGTTAAGACACTCTGTCCTCATTAAAACACTTCTGTCCCCACTTTTCGCCGAATTCTACGTGCTGCATTTGTCACTGCGTCTTAAGTGGCGGAACTCAACGCCGTAATTTGCCTCTAAACCAAAGCGATAAAACGAAAACCACTGCGCCACGACTGGCCTCGTTAAAAGTAAAAAATACGAAATGTTACTATATCATTACGGCATACTAAATTCAGATTATTAAAAATCTAAAATTATACGTAAAACTTTGCCTACACTATATCAGGTAAGCTGCGAGGGCCAGATTTGTGAGGGGCGGACGGCAGGTGCGAGCGCCCTCCGCCGCATCATATGATCATATCGGTACAATAAACGAATGCTCACAATAATTGCTAACTTTAATATGGAAGTTATTATAATATGTAAACGTGTATAATAAAAAATGCAATGAGAACTGTAATACGTAAATATATTTTAAATAAATTCTTCTTCCGTCATAATATACAATTTTTATTTTCAGCCTCGCGCTATATTCCGCATGTAGCAGAGTAGGCAGAGGGAGCCTAGTGTTAAGACACTCCGCTTTCCACTTTCCGCCGAGTGCTGGAGGCATTGCACGTTCACGTACACTAGGGCGAAGACATACAGATTATAAATTATATATTTTTTTTTGTAGGTAGATTGTTTTGTACAGTTGCTAAATACTTAATGATAAATAATCCAAAAAAAGGTGCTTCGATTAGTAAAAATAATGTTAATATTATAACACTTGTTAATAATTTGTTGATAGTTTTGGGTTCTGTACCTTTTAAGGAAAAAAAGCACCTCTATAAGATCTTTTTGTTGTCCGTCTGTCTATCTGTCAAGAGCCTTTATCGCAGAAACAGTTCGAGATATCGAGGTGAAATTCAAACCATATACTCAGATCTAACGCCCTATGATTTTATGAAGAAAAGATATTTCAACTTTTACTTAAAAAAAATATATGGCCGTATCGCAAAACATGCGTTTTTCGACAGTATAAAGGGAATCAAAATTAATAAGTTATTTCCGGTTGACCTAGAATTATGAAATTTGGCATCAATTTATAGTTAGTACTAGTTCAGGAAAAAAACTGAAAACGTAGAGCCCTTAATTGATTTATCTACATAACTTCTGGTTAAATCCGAAAAAATAATAAATAGCCTTAATAGTTAAAGTAAAATAACAGATGAAAATTGAAAGTGCTAAAAAAGAGTGCTAAGAAGCTAAGCATAAATTTTACAAAAAGCTCGAGACCTTAAATTTTTGTAAGGGACCTTCGGTGGACGAGCTCGACTCACGCTTCTCCGTTTTTTTTTATTTAAGAGGCGCGTCACGCTGTATCTCGCACATTACATTACATTTAAATGTATTAATACTAAATGAATAATAAAATTATGACCACTTATTCGCTTAGTTTATTTATATATAGAATAAAGTATTTTATATATAAGTACCTAAACTAAGTGAATAATACAAAAAGAAACGTCAAGTTACAAATACATCAATTGCCGAAATGCTTCTAGTCATAAAATGAACTACACGAAAAGTAATATTTGTTAGAGTGTGCCAGTCATTTCAATACATTAGCCTTCCAACGTCTGACGATTTTAGTTCACGAAATCGTTCAAGTATTATAGAATAATAGAATCACATCTCCTTGTAGCTTAAACTGCCTTAAACATTACTAAATAGTTTATATAGAGAGAACTTTTATAAGTATCGGTATTATTTTTTTTATTTATATTATAGAGGCCAGTCGTGGCGCAGCGGCACGAAGTGTGACTGCAAAACCGACTGGTTGTGGATTCGATCCCCACTCGAGGAGATTAAATATTTAATTACATTTATATTTTAATTTCTTCGCTCTGGAGTCGAGATGCCTCCAGAATTCGGCAGAAAGTGGGGAACAGAGTGTCTTAAAACTAGGTTCCCTCTGCCTACCCTATTGTGTGCGGGATACAGCATGAAGCTGATTTATTTTAACTTATATTATAGAATGTTAGGTACATTCTTACTACTGTTATAATTGTTTAAATAATCTATTGAACTTTGGAAGATAATGTGTTGTATTCTATAACTTCTTATAACAAAAAAAAAGCAAATCACCAGCTATGCCCAAATATTATATCGACCAGGTGTATTAACTTTTAGGGTTCATAAGACGTAGGCACATTCTGTTTGATTATGATTAATGTAGAGTAATTGTTATACAAGGCATAGATCAAATTAAGGTATCTATTTTGAACAATAATTTAGAATATGTAAATGAAATATCATTTACAACATAATTCAGAGCAAAAGTATCATTAAGCCACGAATTCGAAAAGACATTTCGCTTATATTTGCAATGATAATGTTAAAATAATAGGGGACTGATAGCCGACACGATAGGAAAGTAATTTGTGTAAAAGTTTAGAAGGTATATAATATTGCGCTGTGCCCCCCGCGCCGTCGGTGCCAAGCGCCGTTTATCGCAGAGAAAAAACTACCCCAAGACCAGAGGTACTCCCTGTCATTACCTCCGCCACAGCGCGGCCCGATCAAGCCAATTACATGGCTCTTTTGTACGTAATATCTCTATTATCATCTGTTAATACAGTAATGTTTCTAACAACAAGCCAACAAAACTCATTAACTCAATAAAGCTGCATAATTATTCAAAGACAACCAGCTCCATTCGTGACAGAACACATCACCCCACAAGCTCCATCATCACCTATCCTACTTAAGGAATATTTACGGCGTACAAAGTTTTCCAATATCTAAAGTTTGTAAAGTAATAGTACAAGTCGATGGGTTTTCACAAATTTTGTTTTGTTACGGCAATCTGGTTAGGCGCAGTGGGTTTAAATGGTCGGAAGCACGGCAAGCCGCGAAGAGGGCTTCCAAACCAATTAAGGGCTCCACGAAGCCATGGGAGAAGACGCAGCTGACGTATCACGAGCTCGATGGTACTCACGGCGATTCACTGCCGGGACGATTGGCAAAAGACACGCAACCAAAACCAACCAACCAAAAAAAATGTTTATGGATTTTTTTGTGACTTTGTTCTGATATATTGTTGAGTTTTTTTTTTCTTATTTATTATAAGATATTGATGTGATAAGCTTGTGAAATTGTAGGAAATAGGGTTGAGGTGAAGTAGATTCCTATTTCCTATCTACATTTTTGTGACTCATATGCATTTCCTATGAATTAATGTGTACGTGACTATAGAACAACCTTAAAATTAGCTGTAGGTATCCCAATAAATAATATTTTATTCGGATTAATTCATTTGTTTCTCTTATGATATTTATCAAATTATGAATTTGTAATTTACGGAAAGGTTAACTTGTACAAGTTAACAAGTGAGGCCAGTCGTAACGCAGCGGCACGAAGTGTGACTGTTCCATTTCTTCGCTCTGGTGTCGAGGCTAAGCGCGGCGTTGAGTTGTGCCACTCAACACGCAATGCCTCCAGAATTCGGCAGAAAGTGGGGAACGGAGTGTTTTAACACTAGGGTCCCTCTGCCTACCCTGCAGTGTGCGGGATACAGCGTGAAGCTGATTTATTTATATTCTATAATAAAGTAAAAAGGTCTCTCTACATACTTTCTATATTTATTTAAATAATGCAAAATGACAAGAAAAAATCACAATAAAAAATCAAAAAGTATCTACGTGCATTAAGTCTATTTCCTTGCACTTGGTTGGAATGGTAACCGTTTTGTGCAATATCACGATCACCACAATTCGCTTTAAGTTATAGTCTTCTGTCACGTTTTCTATGACAAACATTGAATATAATTTTATTATATTAAATTGATGAATATAACACAAGTTAGTATTAAAACATTAAATTATAGTATAATAAATATTTTTTTTAGAATTGATTGAATGTTATCTTAATAAATCGATTAAAAAATCTTAAACGCTTAAAAAATATCGAATTTTACATATAGTCTAACAATATAAATCTCTATTTTGACGGTAAAATATTGTCACAAATATTTAGATACATATATCCTGCTGAAACTATTTTTTTTACTGTTAACTGAAACAATATTATATGATATAAATTTTAATATTAAATAGGTATTAGGTAACTAAAATTAAAGAGACCAATTCAACAAATTAGCCATTATAACTCACTTTTATTTTACAAGCACTAAACATAACTTACGCATAACGATAATCTTCTTCCGCTTGCGGCTGCCGGTACTGGTATCCAGGGTCCACATACTCCGGGGGCATGATGGGCCAGCTATTGTCGTAGTTATAGTAATCGTAGCCCATCTCGCCGTCGCCCATCATTTTCATTCTACACCGAACACCACCAATTTACACCACCGACGGAGACAAAACGAATTAAATCAAATATTTTGACAGTCTCTATCTTTAATTAGATTTATAGGACATAATCTGTATATAAAAAATCTGTCTATCTGTCGATAAGACGCTATAATATAAGGTTAATTATGTATTAAGTAATTCCGTACGCTACAATGTGATCATATCGACTGATCGATGCCTCACCAGTCAATTCTTATCAATAAAATTGTATCGTTATCATATCTAACAGCTTTCCCCGACGATACGGGACTTTTATAATGCGACTCGCACCGACGCGTATATTGCGGACAGCTTTATCAGTTTCAGATGGTAAATCGTGCCATTATCGTTGGTAGTATAAACTCCTGGAATGACAGGTTGTGTGAGGAGTGACTAGTATTATGAACGTCGTAAACACAAAATTAAATTAATTAAGGCAATGCGTGTTAAGAGGTGGAACTCAAGTCCACGCTTTGCCTCGACACCTGAGCGAAGAAATGGATACATACATTTAAATAAATGTTTCATTTCCTCGAGTGATCGAACCCACAACAAGTCACCTTTACAATCACACTTTGTAACATTAAATCAAATCAAAAATCAAATCAACTTCACGCTGTATCCCGTATAACGGAGTGTTAAAACACTCCGTTTCCCACTTTCCGCCGAGTTCTGGAGGCATTGCGTGTTTACCTCGACTCCAGAGCGAGGAAATGAAAATATAAATGTAAATAAATATTGCACTTCCTCGAGTGTGGATCGAACCCACAACCAGTCGATTTTACAGTCACACTTTGTGCCTCTTCGCTACGACAGGCCTCACTTTAAGACTTTTTTAACATAAGGAACGTTTATTAATTTATACTTTTAGGTGTTTATCCATAATGGTTGTACAACGTTAGAGATTACATGTCTATGATTATCTACAAACAGATCATTTGTAAAAGTAAAGAACGGACTACTTAGCTGTCTCTCCAACTATATATACATAGTCTCTTTCAATCCTCGCCCTTACTTCACATACGTAAATAACTCTAAAATATAATAAACATATATCTATACGTATTTATATTCTATTCTTTATAACTTTATCTACTGAAGTTTTACATACAAAAAATATCATTTACTATTTGTATTGATTAAATATAAGTTTTGGAAAAAAGTGAGTGATACCTCTGGTGGGACTCGAACCCACAATCCTCGGCTTAGGAGGCCGATGCCTTATCCATTGGGCCACAGAGGCGCGCGGCGGAACGGCGCGAGAGACGCTACACCTCCTATCGGTGACGACTTACGTCACCACGCGTCACGCTCACTCACTCATTCTACAATTAGCTTACTAATTCATTATATTTCATAAATGTCACTTTAAGAAACAATTTTTTACGTTTTAATTTAATATAGGTGTTGCTTTAATTTTTTTTATGTACCTAATAAATGTCAACTTTGAATAAAATTCCGATAAAACAGCTCAATAGAATTTGTAGCCATAACTGAATAGTCAACAGAATAATACTTATTTAGAAAACGTATAAAAATTTTAACGTAGCGGGACTCGAACCCGCGCCTCCTGGAAACCGGCCAGGCGTAAAAACGTATGGCTTAGTGGTCAGAGCGCCTGATCAGTTTCCAGGAGGCGCGGGTTCGAGTCCCGCTACGTTCAAATTTTTATACGTTTTCTAAATAAGTATTTTTCTTTCCTAAGTGTGGAATAACACTTAGGAAAGAAAAATACAAATGTATAAAAATAGTCAACAGAATGTTTCTTATCATTCAATCAATGTGGGACGCATTGGCACACACTGCTGTATGTGTAATCAATGTATCCAGGGTAGGTAGAGGGAACCTAGTGTTAAAAAAACTTCGATCCTCACTTTCCGCCGAATTTTCCGAAGCATTGCGTGTTGAGTGGCGGAACTCAACGCCAAGCAATAAACGGAGCGAAGAAGTGAAAATAATAATAATAAATAATAATTTAAAAACACTACCGACGCAATACAGTCACACCCTTGTGTTGTGCCCCTGCGCCACAACGTCCTAAATTTTTTATCAAATGTGTATTAAAAAATATTTTTTTAAAAAAATGCTTTCTTCGGTTATATTATAAGTAAATCAACTTTGCTAAGTGTGCCAATAACATAGGCTGCTTGTAATTTTTGTTGCAGGTATAAATCTTAAATAGGTGTGTGTGATGAATTCATAATCTATTTTTCTAAAAGTAAGTGTGGTATCAATAAAAACAAATTTTAATTAAAACTGATTTATTATCGTTTTTTACAATAATAATTACATAAATAAATATATTGTTCATATAAACATTTATAGTATGGATGATTATAACATAAACAGTGTGGCTATGAGAAGTTAAATATAATAAAGCGTAACTATAAGTACTATAACAATATACATAATTTTCAAATAATCCAAAATTGTCATTAAAGTACTAAAAAAAGATCCCTTACTCACTGTTTAAAAGGCCACGTCTGATAATAGGATAAAAATATCTGACCTAATTGAAGCTGCCAATTCGATGATGTAATTTCTTAGTGACCTGACTGTATCCCGCATATAACCAACAGGTAGGCAAAAGAAACGTAGTGTGCAGACACTCTATTCCCTACCTTCCGCCAAAATTTCGAAGTATTTGCTCGTTTTGCTACCATAGCGAGGAAACACAAATAATTCATTTCCCCAAGTGAGAATTACGCTACTAATAGACGCTTACTGTTACAGACGCTGTCAGATTATAATTTTTAAAAGAAATTTATAAACACAATGCCATTGATTATATTTTTATGCTATACAAGTTTCTTTTTCAGTCAAAAAGGAAAAGATTCTATATATAATTAAAATATAATTTAATTCAAATAAAAATGAATAAGAAATATTCAATGCCATTTCCAAAACAGGCGTAACGTATACATATGTTAAATTAAAATTATCAAATATCAGGGATAAAGCCTAACGCTAAGTTAAGTTAAAATTAACAAAGATTTTATTTTAAAATAATTTTCTTGCAAATTTCATTTTTAACCGACTTCCGTCAAAGGAGGAGGTTATCAATTTGACTGTGTTTTTTTATGTTTGTTGCCTCCAAACTTTTGAATCGATCTTGATGATTCTCTTTTTATTTAAAAGCTAATGCTTCCCGTGTGGTTTCATTTTAATTTGTCTCATTTCTAACAATAGCATCCGTGAGAAAATCTCATGTTTTAAATTTGCAATTAGTATGTGTGCGACAAATAACTCAATATCCCGACAACCGATTTCGATGATGATTTAGTACTTCAAGGATAATTTAGTAAAAATTTGGTGAGGTTCTAATTATGGGATCCAGTTGAAATTGAAGAAGTCGGTTTTTCTGTTAAAAATTATAATGATATATTGGATTACTGAAGTAATTCTTCGTGTAATTTTTTAATTCATTTTAATATTTTATATACTGGAAATCATTTAAAATAATAATATAAGTAGGGCTACATTTACATAATTATTTCACTTAAATTTATGAATTATAAATAAATATAAATAAATTTATTTTATATACTGTACAAACGTAACATAAATAAATAAATGAATTTAATATAACTTTAAAGAAATTACTGTTCATTTAAAAGAATAAGAGATTTCAATATATACGAGTATATGTATATGATTTAATATTATAATTACAAGGAAATGCTGCTACTCCAACAGTCTTCTTTTATTATTTATATTTCTCAAGAAAAATTTGTGAATTAAGAGAAAATAAACTGAATATAAAGTATTGTATCATACTGTAAAAGCTTTTAAGCTAAGTTAAAATATCAACTATATTTTCATATATTGCTTTTATCTCATAAATCGTATTTATCCCTCACGCGTATCCAGCACACAGCAGGAGAGGGCAGAGGGAACCTAGAGTTAAGATCATTCATTCCACACGAATTTGGAGGCATTGCGTGTTGCAAATATAAATCATAATAACCACATACAAACAGAATTTCCATAGATATAATTTTATTTATCGATTTTACACGAATAATGTACGATATCACCGTTGGGATAGCGTACAAACGCGCTTTGGTTTCCGAAACGTTTCTTACAAACTGGACACACATTGTAATCGTTTATCACTATACGCTTGGACTCGTGGAATTGTTTAGCTTCTTCAACCTAAAAGAAGAGAATAACATTAGAATACATCATAAAATAGAGCCAGTCAAGAAAGGGAAATATTTAATATTTTCATTTTCGCGATCTGGGAACGAGGCACAGCGTGGCGCTGACTTCTACCACTCGACTCCGTCACAGAATTCAGCGGAAAGTGGAGAACGGAATGTCTTAACACTAGGTTTCCAGATTACCCGTACCTGCTATGCGCGGAATACATAGCGAAGCTGAAAAAAAAAACATATAATTGTATGTATTTTTGTTTTTTTTTTGCATTCTGCTGTATCCCACAATGCAGGGTAGGGAGAGGTAACCTAATGTTAAGACATTCCACACACTGCCATCCATTTACATTTTCAAGGCGTTACGTGTTGAGTGCAAAAAAAAACAGAAATAAAATATACCTGTAAATGTTCCGCATAAAGTAGTCCTTTGAGAACTTGCGTCCGTCGTTTAAGGGTCAGCTGGGACTCCAGTGCACTCTCTAAGAAATATTTCAATCTACCCAATGGAACGGAATCTGGGAGCACTGTTAACGCCTGGAAAATAAAAGTGACAGTAAAAATACATTTCATAAATATTAGTATAGTTTTATACACGTGTACAACATGTATATAACATATTTAAAAAAAGCAGAAAATGAAGGGATTTTGAAATATAAGGGATACGTTATATACAATTTTTATTAGTTAAAGCCTTTTTCATCTTCAAATAATTCTAAAATTAAACACTTAAATACTAACTTTCATAGGTGATATTTTATCAGCATGTTTTTCCAATATACTAAGAGCTGTTTCTAGATCAGGGACGGTAGAATTAGGGTGTCTTGGTACATTCGACAAGGGCCCCGCCAACGAAGAATTTTGCTCGGGATTCAATAGTATTCGCATTAAAATGACATATACATCGACATTTTTCTCTTTAGATTTCTCGTCAACATTTTCACAATATCTTATAGCTCTTTGGACATCACCTAGAAAAGTAATGTTATATATTAATTATACATATAATGTGTTACTCTTAATTACTCTAAAATAAGTCATAAATGTCTAGAATCCCCTTTTTTATTATATCAGAGTGATATGAAGTTTAATGGTATCCCACACAACAATGTTAAAATTCTATTGAACACTCCATATATACAGGGTGGAAGAGGCAGCGCTCCATTTACGAAAACAGCATATAGGGTAAAATATTTCAAACCTATACCTAAAGAAATTAATCAAGATGCATCAACAATTTGGACGTAGGATTTTTTTTTCATTTCACGATTTTTATCCATACCTGTATTTCGTGTGACGCGATTACGTATAGATCCCAATAACATAAACACTTACTACTACAAAAATACTACTAAAGGTTAAACCACTTTGAACTTTATCGCCAATGCCTACGACTCGATTTCAGAATGAGCCGTGTACGGCGGTGTTCCTTTGATAGGTTTATGTGTGCGTGCGTCGTCCTTACAAATGTAGTTTTATTTTAAAATGACAATTTTATTATTTATTTTGTTTGAAAAAATAACTTTTTCGTTTTTGGAAATTTATTTTTTTCTGATTTATATTAGGCTTTTATAGAGTAGTTAAAACTGTGGTTTCATTTAATGTGGTGCTTACACTTCCACCCTGTATATGAGCATATTTACAAATATTTATATCTTAGAATGATGAAAAAAAGCTTTTTGTATCTTAGCTATAGTTAAAACAACTTTTGATCTAAATGCGTCAGAAAAAATAAGACAATTATTATATTAACTATTTTTATAGCTTTACGATTTACGATTTTTCCGCAAAGTAGAGTTAGTAGACGGACCTAATGTTGACAGTCCATCCTCCAGTTCAATTTTAGAGACATTACTCGTTGAGCGGCGGATCTCTAAGCCGCCGTCTACCACAGCCGGGAAGTGACAATATTTATATTATAATAATTTCTCCGTGGGAACCACACCTACAACCATTAGTGTATAGTCTGATGCCACGACGACCTCTTATTAATTTCTTCACTCAGGTAGCGAGCAACAACAAAAAATCACGGAGTTGAGTTCTTTCAACACGCAATGACTTCAGAATTTGACAAACTGCGGGGAACGGGGAACATTAATACTAATGGAAACGGAGTGTCTTAACACTAGGTTCCCAAGTTCCCTCTGCTTATATAAGCAAAAAAATATACAATTACCTAGAATTTGGACGTAAATAGCTAAAGCCTGTTCATGTCTGCCAAGCTTGCCTAATATAACCGCTCTCTCCTCGAACAACGCGTCATTCGGAAAATGAAGAATCACTCTTTCTGGCGTGTAATGAGTAGATTTTTCTAGGAATGCCACTAGTTTAGCTTTTATATGCTGAAGTTCCTCTTCCGTTGAATTAGCTTTTTTATCTGTAATTTTTTCTCTGTACATACTAATTAAAGCGTCGTGGAACAGCGGGTTAGTATCATTCCAAGTATGTATAACGTGTTCTAAATATGGAATGACGAGAGAATCGTGCTCTCTAAGAAGGAAGTCTAACACTTTTGGACGAGGTAAATTCTCCACTTCGACTTTGTCTTCGGTAAATATTTTCAAACCTTCCTCAGGATGCTCTTTTAATATCCAATCTGAGAATTTAAATATTAGGTTTATGTGTTCGGCACCTGAAACAAGTATTAGTTTTACGATATATATATATATATATATATATATATATATATATATATATATATATATATATATATATATATATATATATATATATATTAGGTTATTGTACACAATTAACAACGTATATAATTGAAAAAAAAAATACGCTTTTATGAAAAAAAAATAACTAAAAAGCAAAAAATTTGCTCGGACTTATTCGACTTAGAAGTTACTGACATTGAATAAAATTAATTTTTTGGAGAAAAAACCTGAAAAACGGCTATTTCATTGAATATTAATTCAAAGAAAGACAAATAGCAAAGAAAGACACACGGTCCTAGTAACGATATTGGAACGTACTTTTCATAATATTGTATTGTAATCAGTCCTTCATAAATATGCAAAGTTTAAAACATTTAAAGTTTTTGCACAGATAGTGTTGTATTGATTCGAACACTTCCTTCGTTAGAATAACCGTTGTATTTTAAAAGGCATATTTTTTTAAAGGGATATAGTTAGATAAACAGTGAAATCTGGTTATGTGGGATAGGTATCGACATATTTGGGGTCGTTGGGGCCGGAGCTCACCTAAGTGCTGCAGGTAGTTCTTGGTGCGGGCGTGTCCGCGCAGGCTGGAGTCGGGCTGCGCGGCGCGCTGGCGCAGCAGCTGCAGGGCGCGCGTGTGCTGGCCCTTGGTCTGGTACAGGATGATGAGCTCGCTGCACTTGCCGTGCTGCTGCAGCGTGCGCTCCGCCTCCTCCAGCCGGCAGTTGTTGAGGCGCAGCAGCGGCGCCACGAACGCGTCGTTAGTCTGCCAGGGCCACATAATCATCAAAACATTCATCTGGTGCGATTTCAGTCATTTTTTATAGTTAACTTCGAAACAGTAATAGCACGAAATACCGCTGATCAAATTTCCTATCACGAAAACGGATGCTATCTTGTTGGGTATCACGAATATGTAATGCCATGCATTCACGAAGTCCATGTTTATGGTAAACAATAAGATAATTGCCACCATTAATACAGATTGCGTCGAAATATTTGTTGGTGCAAGGAAGTAGTGTTCATTTAGAATGTTTTTTTATAAACATTCTAAATGAACACCATAACATGGTCATAATTTGAAAAAAAAACCGTCACATAATTTGAAAAAAAAACCGCCTAGTAGTTTGAGCTACCATTCCATTCCATATGCAAAATTTAAGCAAAAACTAAAAATTAGAAAATAATATTCTAATTACTTAAGTCGGTTCTATCCAAGATAACAATAATATTACTAGATAAAACCTTACTACACTGAACAAAGACTAATAAATTTAAAATTTTAAATTTATAAAAAAAAATACCCAGATTGGCACTTTCATAATTAATCAATGCTACAATTTTTTTGTAAATAGTTTAGGACGATGCTTATTGGTTTACGAGTTATATTGAATACGTACATGAAAATTTTAAACATTTTTTACATTAAACAAGCTGTTGTTACGACATTTCGTTCAAACGTTACGTAAACTATTCTAGAACCGCTTACAGAAAGTTAAAGACCTGCATATAATTGCACCTACAGTCTACATGTTTCTCAGAAATCTGGTCAAATTGATAATAATAGATGCTATCGTTTATCATATTCTATTATTATCAATAAACATTATAATCAAATATCTTATACCTGTAAGTAGCACTTCAGAAGCGTCGTATCTATTAGTTCCAATTGCTGAGTAACATTTCTCTGATTAGTCTGTTCATCCTTGCTTCCGCTAGCATCGGTTGAATTTTTACCAATTTTCGATCTCAGCTCCACTAAATACTCTATGAGAGCATTGAGGGCATTTTCTAGATCTTTCCCTTCTAACTTTTTGCTTGTGTCAGAACCAGGTTTGTTGTCTAAGTCTGGGAAGAGCTTGATGACTTCGGCCGGGTCGATGTTCAATTTAATGAACTCTTTCATGGATTGTGAATACTCTTTCTTTTCGAACTGGTCTAGAGCGAATAGCATCTGAATTGAATGTATTGTTTGTTTCTTTTCCTCCACTGAGCATGTTGACAAATTCTATAAAAAAAAAAAATTGTGGGTCGTGGTGGCACAGTGCGATAACAACTATAAACGATAAACATGACGCCTGTGGGTCCCATCCATGGGAATGAAATATTTTCATCTCCTCTCTTTAGTAAGTAAGTAAACGCGACGTTGAGTTCAACACTCCACACGTAATATTTTATTCGTTCATCACTTTTCGCTCAATAACAAAAATGAACGGAAAGTTTTCAACGGAATGTCTAAGCACTAAGCTGGGGGAGCTAGTTTACCCCGCTATAGGCGGGATGCAGTAAAATATTTCAATAATTTCAACGGAGCTACCTGACAATATCAAATTAACATTACATTTCTACTTGTAACACTTGATTTTAGGACACATAAAATATATACTGAAAGGCAAAATATGCTTACAGCCACGAACATCTGTATCATATCTTTTCGATTTTTCTTCAAATATTTTTCTAGAGACATTTTATTAAGATCCATGTGTATGTAACCTAAAATTTTGAAACGTACTATACAGCATTCAATTACTTACATTTAGAAGTCTAATAATTTCAATTTTTCGTTTCTTATGTCTAAATCTGAGCATGACTGAAATGCTTCACATAAAAACGTTAACTAATTTAGCACATAAATAAACCAAATGTTATTAAAAACCAACGTTTTCCTGTTAGGCGTTGATAAATTGATCTGATTAAAACAATTTTCTCATTAAAACGAGATGAAAAATCAATATTATTTATATTAATGATTATAGTAATGGCGGAACAATATTTTTAGTTAAAATTACGCCTAATTATGTACGCTTTAAGATATAATGCTGTATTTTACGTTTACGTTGATTACTTACGTTAACCTAACCGTGCACTATACATCTACAGTTTTGTTTTTAGCACACAATCTCAATATTTCACTCTATATTTGTAAAATTACTAAGGATATGATTTGGTTTATTATTGTGTAATAATACGAGCTAAAACATAAGGAAAACATGCATATTATATATTTGGTTGTTTTCCTTAATTTTCCGAAAAGGTATTAATTAATTAACATTTTAACTAATAAAAATTAAATTAAATCAAATTAAAAAAATAATATTTTTTTACTTATAAGTAATAATTATTGCGTGTAGAATATTTTTAAAACATGTATAGAATTGTAGGATATTAAGACAACATAACACAGGTATAAATAGCAAATATTTAAATTGTTAAAACTAAATTATATATTATGTTTTAACTTTAAAATTCAGTATGACCGTCGTGGCGCAGTAAGACTTTTAACTTAGTGTCCGACCGAAACAAGGTGTTCAGCCGAAACTGAACCTTTTTAATATACAGTATAATTAAAGACTAACTAAAACAGTCGATAGAGGTGGTCATTATCAATTATTTTTACCCTACATTGCATGGTCCATAGTTTTACCATTTTCGAGATATAAGCCATACAAAATTATAAGGCACATATAAAAATTATATAAAATATATGTATATTTTTGTTTCAATGTGTATCTAACTAGAAATGTTTGTGTCAAAATCAATGCCAATTGTCCATAAGTCTCTTACAAAATTGACTTCAAGCTACAATGCCGCAAAATTACTATTTCAGAATGTTATTCCTCTAATAATTTAATAAATTATTTAAACCAAATATTTTTAAAACGCTGTGTCCTCTTTCACTCGACACCAAATAAGTGATATTTCAACTACTACTAATTTTAAGATATTACATAGTGAACTTCAATTTAATAAAATTCTTGCCTGTTCTGTCTCTTTTTAAAATCATATAATTACAATTTTAATGTTGTAGGATTAGAAACCTTGATAAGAACTTATGGCTTATTGGTTAGCGTTTAGTGGGTTTGCAATTGACGCAAGTTCGAGTCTAGTTAGGTTTAAATATTTATTATTTTTAAACGTCTTCTAAAAATATTTTTCTATAACGGTAAATATAATAATATCACTTTTTTTAACAACTTCACGCTGTATCCCGTACACGGCAGGGTAGGCAGAGGGAACTAGTGTTAAGACACTACGTTTCCCACTTTCCGCTGAATTCTGAAAGCAGTGCGTGCTGAGTGGCGGAATTCAACGCCGCGCTTTGCCTCGGCGAGTGCGAAGAAATGTAAATATACATTTAAATAAATATTTTGATTCCTCAAGTGGAGATCGAGCCCACAACCAGTCGCGTTTACAGACACACTCTGTGCCCCTGCGCCACCACCGGCCTCACTTTTGAATTTATATCGTGTAGCGTATCAAATGGGTTCCCAAATTAATATTTGTACAAAAAAGGCAAGAATTAACCACGCTCTTATCCCTATCATCTCCAAAGCTATAGAGACTATCCTATAAAAAAAATTGTTGTGTACAACTACAAACAAATGAAATTTAAAGTATTTTTGTGATGTACTGAACTATGAAAACCTTTCCACGTAATATTTACATTCTCATTTATAATGTGGAATTAATAAACTGATTTTATAACTCATGGACCACAATAATTAGCAGAGTGACGCCTAACAAATACTTTGTTTTGGTTGGCGAAAGTTCCAAACTATGGCCGAACCTACAATTTTCGGCCGGAACTGATCGAAACCGAAGCTATGGCCGAACATATGATTTTTGGCCGAAACTAAAACCGAATCTTCTTCCAGTCACTAATTTAACTGTAAACGTGACGGTTGTGGGTTCGATACTAGAGAAAGTAAATTATTGTTAAAAAGACAGCCCAGAACGGAGTTTGCCTGCCGTATACGGCATATAGCGTGAAGCCAAAAACAAAACTTACGGTCAATTCTATAGCAATTTGGAACTGCTTATCCTTCAATAGCTGCTGTCGCTGTTTGGTTACGTCCACGGAGCTCAAACACCACACTTGCCCCACCGAAGATACAAATATCAAACCTCGCTTGCACCTAATAGATATATTAACAAGATATTATTATTATTTACACTTTAGATATCACAGTTAAAAGTTTTCTTAATAATATGCGAAGTATGTGTGTATTACAGAGGCCAGTCGTGGCGCAGGGGCACATGCCATTTATGTAGTTTAACATTCATACTGCTACACTTACATTAATCAAAAAAGCTTGTAAAAATAATAAATAATGTCCACTGAAACCTTCGAGACGCGGCGTGACTGTTGGGAGTTTTATTCCCACCTGGACAATGAATTATTACGATTTCCTCACTCTAATAATAAGACAAAACACGGCGTAGAGTTCCGACACTCAACACATAATATCTCGAAAATTGGGCGGCGGATACAGCGTGAAGGTAAAGAAAAAAGAAATATTGTCCAATAAAACAATATTCACTTTCTTACCTGTACATTAATCTCGCCTTGTTGAGATCAGACAGAGTTTGTATGAAGAGTGCAGGTTCCACTGTTTGTACTACCACTTGGTCTTGCATCAATCCCAGCACAAATGGTTCATCCCAAACTAGAAATTATTATGATTAGCATATTAACTTTTCTATTAATAGGGCTAGCAACACCGTAGAAACCATTATAGCACCAATTTTGCAGTATGAACATAATAATGGCAATTAAATTTGTGAAATTATAAATAAGCAAAATCATTTATTTTATATAATGCATAATTGCAAATAATAAGAATTAATTGTAATATTTAATGATGAAACTACTTCTTCTGTAAAAATAACAAGACCACCCTTCTTAATATATAACTTATTTTTGAAGGGCCACAATTTTCGTCAGACATTGGTTAAACTAATTGTTAGTAACCTCATCTAATTTATTGGTTCTAAAAATTATTTTGCCTATTTGTTTAAGACACTACACACAAATCACTGCTATTAATTATTCTTATTGAATTCATAATTACAAATAAATATTTTACCAACAGCTATGGGAGCTTCGCGCCATTTTATAGTTTTTTTTATTTCAATTTCCTGAGCTTCTTCCACAAGTACAGAAGTGTTATCACGACCAAGAAGGAAGGAGGTTTCCGAATATTTTGCTATTGTCGGTTCTAACGATCTTGAACTACTAGTTGGGAAAAGTTCCTTAGGATCGCGTGACGATAACTGAAAAATAAAATGGAGTGTATTATTTTATCAAATGTTATAGTGAAACCTCACCAATATTTCCCAAATTATGAAATAGCAACCCAACAATGAAGTGAACATTGAGTAAATCTTTAAACCAGTGTTTCCCAATGAGGTGCCTATGCCCCACTGGGGGGTAATTTAATTGTTAAAGGGACAATACAAAAATGAACTCGATACAACTTTAACCCAGTCAATTTAAATTTAGAGGTCATCGTTGCGTAGGGACACAAGAGAATGACTGTAACGCGATGGTTGTAGGTTCGATCTCCACTCGAAGGATTAAATGATTATTTATTATTAAAATATATAAAACTCAAATCAGTTTCACAATGTATCCCGCAGCAGTGAAGGCAGACGGAACATAGCACTAAGACACTCCTTTCCCTACTTTCCGCCGAATTCTTGAGGTATGGCATGTTGAGTAACTTGAATTGACAATATTTTTAGACAAGTTCTAGACCTGAAAGGTCAAACTATACAGAGACTTCACTGTTATACCTCTCATACTACAACTTTTGCTGCATACTAATTAATTTTAAACCTGTCCTTGGTCAATTTGCTATAATGAAACACTTACATCAAACAAAGTATATTCTCCTTTAAATCCAACACAAAGGTACTGTTGACCCCATGCCATTACTTTAGGCACATCTGGTATAGTAAAGTCAAACAGATGTTTTTTAAATTCACCATTTTTTCCATAATAAAGTTGCAATTTTCTTCTTACAGCTACACACAAGTGTACTACAGAATTAGATTCACCTGTCATTGATGTTGCAGACTAAAAAGTAGAATAAAAAAGGGTTTTTTAGTTACATTAGGCATAGGAAATAGGAGTACACTAGGTACTGCGTTCCCCAGGCACTGCCCAATTTTCTAGGCACTGTGCAATGTCAATGGCAATGAGGTGGAATGCAAAGCCATGCTTTGTCCCATTATAAAAGTGAGGCAATCAAAATATTTCATTCCTTCAAGCAGGATGAATACTGAAAATCATCACAGATGGATTATGTTAACACTAGGTTCTCTTTGTCAACCCTGTTATAAATGGGAGAAATCAAGAAAAATTGCTAAATGTCATAACAACAAATACATCATTATTTTAAATATAAAATCCATACATACTCTTGTAATCTTGTCATATTTAAGTTATTCACTATGCTTATTATCTTTTATACAGACATAAATAAAGTTATAAATACAAAATAATTATTTTTACTTTATTTACCTTATTGTCTAATGCGAAAAGTGACGCTCCCTTTGTTTCCGAGAAAGTCTTTATTAAAGGGAAATTAACTCCATTTATATCATAGGATGACAGAATATTATCAGTTAAACAGAGGAGTAAGTTATCTTCTGCAAAATAATAATATTACTGTGATATTTTTTTATAAAAGAAAAGAGAATTTTTTATAAAATACATAGTAAAAAATACATAGAGCCTTCATATTGCAGTGATGCATAGAATGACTATAAATACAACAGTAATGAGTTCAATTCCCACTACGGGATATTAATGATTCTCCTTTTTTCATTCTTGTATTAAGAGAATGTCATGTCAGTCAATGTCATGAAAATTTGGAGGTGCATAGGGAACAAAGTGTCTTTATACTAGGCTTCATATATCTACATCATGAAAATAATTGTAAACTTACCAGGTATTACTTCAATTTGCTGGATAGGTTTTTTACTAAAAAATTTGCAGTATCTAAGTAATTGTAGTTCATACTTTTGATTACCATTAGTTGATGATAAAGAATACATCAATAGATGCCCTTGTCTTGTTCCCAAAAATAGATTTCCATCTAAAAGTAAGTATTGAGTAAGAAAAAATTGATAACATTAAAGCTACATTAACAGGAGTAAAGTAAGATATAAAAATTTAAGTAATGTACCCACCATAAGCTGCAATAGCTTCTATTTGCACTGTTGCATTAAGCAAATGTGATACCTCATATGCTTCATGCATTTTAAAGATATTGAGTTTACGATCAAAATAAACACCAAGAATGAAATTGAACCAGAAAATTATTTATAAGTTAGTTTTTTTTTTATTCAATTTGGCTTAAGTTTATGGAGCGTAACCTTTTTTATTAGGCATTTTTATAAAATGTTAAATGAAATATTTAACTGAATTGCTAATATCAAATAAACGCCCTATAAATTACAAAACACCAAACACAAATTGAGTTTTAAACTGTCAAGTGCTGTAGTGAAGTGTCAAACAATGAACACAGATTTTTTTGACAAATAAGGTTATCAGTGCTACAGATATAAAATGTACACAAGTTAGCATTGCAATGTATCGCACAGGGCATAACATTAATGCTTATTTTCGCTTTAAAAATTGCGATCTTTAAGAAAAAATGATCCAGCGATTAAAATATGTGAGCACGAGCAGCAATCCTTGCTTGTTTCTATCGTATTAAGTATGTTACTAAACGTAATGTATATATAATTAATTATACTAATAATATTGTTATAGTCAAAATGCTTGCATTCACGATTCTTGTATTTTTTACTAATATCAGTTTTACTATTTTAGCCTGGCCATACACCAACATTTTTGTACAGTTTTCTTTTATTACATCTTTATTTTTCAGCCTCACTCTGTACCCCGCATATAGCACAGTAGGTAGAAAGAAGTTCAACTTCGTGTTAAAATAACCCATTCTATTTTTTCAAGGCATTGCGTGTTGAGTGGTAGAACTCAACGCCGCGCTTTTTGTCTTGGTAACGAGAGCAGAGAAATGATAATATTCATAATTAATAATTTATTCCCCCCTCGAGTGGGAATGGAACCCACAGCCGTTGCGTTGTAGTCACACCCTTGTGCCCCTACGCCATGACTTGCTGCTTCTTCTACTATCATCTACATCTTATAATTTATTAATTATGTTGTTATGTAATTTCTATATGTATATGTTAATACATGCGCCGTTCTGCTTTTGCACAACAGCAGAACGGCTTTGAAGAATTGCATAAATCGACAAATTGCATAAATCAAAAAGAATTGCTTAAATGGACAAACTCCACTTTTTGAAAAATATAAAATTTTCTGTGTAAAAGCTCTTGGTATACTCATAACTAATTATGATTTTTTTACAAGCAATTTAAGCTAACCTTAATATCATTAAACGACTTTTTTTGGTAAATTAATAACTACATATTTTTCAGCTTTTTCTCCTTTATTCCTGCACTCGTATATGCATCGTATTTTCACTTGCCAAATTGACTACTCCACCATTTACTAAAAAAAATTGTAATATTTCTGGCGACAGATTTTGGCTAGTCCTTTTTATATTTACTTTAGAATATTAGTTAATCATAGTAAACAGAATAGATTTCATATTGCACCTTTTTCAGTTCAGCTAACTGCTGGGATTCCTCAAATATGTTCAGCCAAACATAGTCTCATAATTATAATAATTTTACACGTTGCAGCCGCAGTAAACAGAGGGACAGTGGGAACCTTGTGTTAAAACACTCTGTTCGCATTAAGACTTCCATTTCCGCCGAATTCTAAAGGCATTGCGGGCTGAGTGGCGGAACTCGATGTCAGCTACCAGATTGAGGATATGATAATTTTAAATATTTAATTTTCTCGAGTGCCAACCCAGACTATCGTGTTTACAGTTGCACGCTTAAATCCCTGCGCCACGCCTGGCCTTTAATATATGATTTTAAATAATAATATTATATAGATGATGGTCATGCTTAAGAAATAGTTCCAATTACTTTCATTAATATAAATTTGCATGATAAAAGCAAGAAATCAATTCAATATTTTTAGTAACAAGAAATTACACAATTCAAATGTCCTTATTACAAAATTATCTATATTTTAGTAACTTACATCATTCAAAATTCAGAAATGGTAAAGGCTTATGGAATTTAAATATGTAAAATGTATATAAAAACACTTGGTGGTCAGATATATAAATCATATTTTATAAAAGAAAAGCACATGGAGGTCTAAATAGTTAACTTTATTATTTTAATAATTAACTAACACAAAGTGCAACAATGGCAATAGCTATTTTATACATTGTATACATTGAAGAAATTTTGGGTTTTGTTTTTATCCAATGTAATGATTTTTAATTCCTACTACCTGATTATCATTTCCTATAACATTATTTGTTTGATGTCACCATATTCATTAAATATGCACATATTTGACTCCCCATTTTATTTTATTTCTCTAGTCACTACACCCAAACGATTTAAAATCTACTTAAAAAGAGTTGAATGTGAAAAATATATTTTGGAATATTAAAAAAAACACATAGCAAAAAATATTTTGTGAAACACAAAGTGTACATTACAAATACTGTTATATAATTTTTATTATTCGACGTGTTAATTTTAATGTTAAATACAGTTCAATATTTAAAAAAGATGTCACTAATTTATGTTTGAATATATTGTATGTCACACAACTATTCAAATTTAAGGCTATTCGATCCCCATCTTTAAGTTTAGACATGCATAGGGACACTATACTAGATTATTGAGAAAATAAAAAGCCATGCGTACTATTCATTTAATATTTACTTTTATAATTATGTTATTTCATTCATAACTAACAACGATATGAGTGTTACGATGTATTCAAATTCAGTAAAACAAATTAAAACAAAATACAAATTTCACTCACTATTAAATTTAATTTTACAGTACTAGCAATAAGAAAACTCTTTCTAAATAATTTATATAGGTCAACCCCATTTCGAAGTAATGTGTCTTACGGGATGATTCTCGTCTTAGTGAACGTGCACGGGAATCGTGAAAGTGTTTAATTTCAGTGGCACGAAGACATTACGTTAGCATCGCTTCAAACGTTCAGGTCACTAGTATGTCTTAACTTTTTACACAGAAGAGGTCTTTAGAAGCAACGTCGATTACAAAAAATTCATAATAGATATAAGACTTAATAAAAAATATGCGTATCTAAACTATAGTAATACTCACTGCGCCCAGCGAACGGGCAGCGCAGCGAGCGAGCCACCGCTCTCTACCGATTAAGTTTATCAGAGTCATACCATAAAGATAATAATTATAATATATTTACACGAATTATAAAGAATGTGCCAGCAAATGAATAGCCGCAGGGACGACAACTAAGCTCTCCACTATGTGATTTGAAAACGTGCGCCGAGCGCGTTAAATCTTAAACATACTAAAAATTTATAAGTAATTAGTACATACAAATATGTAATAATACGAGCGTATATCATATACGATACGAGGGCCAATCAGTGTTGTCGTTTTGTTACATTATAGTAAAGAGTGAGTTGTGACAAATGCTCCGATGATCCGACGACACGTCGAGCTGCATCCGACTCATTCATGCAAGTCCTCCGAATTGCGAGAGGCGAACGACAACGTTCTCATTAAAATTAAATGTCAAGTGAAGTGCGAAACGAAATTGCCCAAAACACTTAAAACTATGACAATGAGTTTAATTATTTTAACATAGTTCTGTAACTAACTTCATACATGTCTACTATATTAATGTGTGAAGTTGTTTTTACATAGCAGAAATATTTATCGAATATAGAATACAATATTATCGAAAAATCTATGACATTACAATAGGACACCGACAGTGCTTATAAAATACGTTACATTTACTCAGCGCTGGATAAGAAGGTGAGGTACAAGTACAACGCGTCACAAAATTACTAAGAGTTGCCCAAATAAACGAATATTTATAATGTAGTAAAATCTAAAATTTATATTTTTCGAATTGTTTATACAAATACAATAATAGTCTGAAATATCATTAAATATTAATATTATCATGAGAGATCAGTTTACGCTAGTTATAAAAAATTTACAAGTATGCTTTTATATGCAACAAAATGCTCAATTTGCAAGTTATCGTCGAATAATGCTCGGCTCTGCGCCAACCTCGCACCGCCGCCGCCCGCCAACTACGTCACACGTGACCCCTCTCAAATTATTAAATTAAAAGTGCAGCTCAGAAATTATGTTCATATTATGATTTCAAATGTGACCACGAAATTTCAGACCCCCTCCACAATTTACTGTCACACATTGACACCCACAATGTGTTGTCACACAATCTCACACTCCGTCAACCCCCTTAACGTGTGACGTAGTTTATTGACGGCCCCTCACTGCGAAGGGTAAATTTACGACATGGCTTTTGAAAATACAGCGATCTAAATCGGTACGGACTTTTAATGTATTTTAAAAACTGCGTTAAGGTATGTACACGACGAAGGATTTGAGCTTACAAAAGTACAAAGTAATCACATTGCGACGGTTTAATCTACGGTGGATTTACCCTTCTTACCGACTACGACAGCTCAAGCTTTATCGACAATTACGCTACAGTATCACACGATTACTCGCCGAAAACATCTATTATGCAATAAATTTCCCGATGGCCAACACGAAATGTACTATCACTAAATAGCATACGACCGACTCTCGACATAGCGCCCATTTGGTGCTAAAAGGACATATTAACACTTTTTTTTGTAATATTGCGACAAAATCAAGGGTTGTGAATATAGTTTCCGCATATATTGAAATATATAACTAGTTTATTTTTAAATGATATAATATAAAAAAGTGCAATTACGTCGTTGTTGCACCAAATGAGCCATAAGAGATGTGTAAGATTTCCTCAAGGATGCTGGAAGCTCGCCCCGCTCCCTGGTGCGCCACGACACCGCTCTCATATACTATTGCTCACTAAAACCGACATTTAAAAAATAGGGATATACCTCCTAATTTTCGCGATCGTTCAATGCGGATCACTACATTAGAATAATCAAATAGCATATAAGTCCTGTTTATTAATACAGTGTGTACTCCATACAACGCCACTCAATATAACAACTCTACTTCGGCCGGGTGAGCTGGTTTTGATATAATACATTTAATATAACATAGCTCTATACAGCTGCGCTCGATGACGACAAACACAACTCGAAATGACTAAGAGATGGTATTTCGTGTAAAATAAAGGTGTAAAAGCAAAAAGTACAAAAGACGATGTATACGTCGAGTGTCGTCACACGGCCGGGGGCCTACGAGGCGCTGGGCCCGCCGGCGTCGGGCGGGGCGGGGGCCCCGGCGGGGGTGGGGGCGGCGGGGGCCCCGGCGGGCGCGGCGGGGTCGGGCGCGGGGGCGGGCGCGTCGCGCGGCTTGAGGAAGTCGTTGAGCGAGGGCTGGATGGCGCGCTCGTAGTCGGTGAAGTCGAAGAGCGGCGGCAGGGCGCGGCCGTTGGGCAGGCGCGCGTGCGGCTCGCGCAGCTCGTCGAAGAAGCTGTGCGCGCACGCCTGCAGCGGCGACAGGCGCGCGCCCGGCGTGTACTCCAGCAGCCGCGACACCAGCGAGATGGCGTCCGGCGGCGTGCACGCGCGGAACACCTGCGCACGCGGGAAT
Source organism: Heliconius erato x Heliconius himera (assembly GCA_013421005.1). NCBI lineage: Eukaryota > Metazoa > Arthropoda > Insecta > Lepidoptera > Nymphalidae > Heliconius > Heliconius erato x Heliconius himera. Next base: position 34,952 of record JAATLQ010029708.1, on the reverse strand, counting down.
AGTCGCTTAGCACGAGACATTTCAATGATGACTTCAATTATTTACATTGTTATTGTATTAAAGTTTGTAGGCAGTAGGTATTGTACATACTGAGATGAGAAATGCCACTTATCGATGATTTAAGAACACTGCACGCATAAAATAAAGTATATGACTATTTCAAAACAAAATTAAATTATTTAATTAAATTTGTGTATAACAAATTAAATATTTAAATAAAACGACAAAATCAAAAAAATATTCCTTGTTTATGTCGTAACGTTAAACATTTTCGAAATTATAAACAAAACAGAAACATCTTTCTCGTTGTTTCTTTTATAAATATGTAGTCATACACTCTATAAAGAGTATGCACACTGAACACCAACAAACAATACGCAATAGGCTTAAATTTGCGGTAAACCAATTAGTGTTGACCTCTAGTTAAATCATGCCGAAGGCTATAACCGTCAGCCGACCGACAAATTTAATTGCATTACGTTACGCACGCTTGTAAATCAACTCAAGAATCACTAAAAAATACCTTATTTTTTATTATTTTTATATATAATTATATTTTTTAATGTAGGATATGTGTTAATAAAATGTAATGCAAATAAATTTCGTGACCGAGTGCCTTCATTTTAAATGTAAAGTGTATTCAAAGCAAAAACAAGAAAGATAACTGTAAATGTAATAATGTAATTCCTACAAGAAAAAATAAGTGAACAATTTTCCAGACAATAACTATACTGTTACTTAACATGAAAGATCAGCCTCAGTCAAAAATATCAATAACCGATTATTTGTACTGAGGTAATGTCAATTACACAATAATTGACCTATCTAAGTGCTACCTTTTAAAACTATTGGAATTTTAAAATGAAAAGATCTTTATAAATCAAATATATATATAAGGAATGACAGAGAGCTAAACTTATAGCAACTTCAAGAATCCATTTTAACCAACCAAATATACCAAAAAATTATATAATACCAGGCCAAAAGTAAAATTACAAAAAATAGTTTTATTAAAACAAACAAATTATAAATAAATAGAAATTATATCAGTTAATGATCCCTAAATATTAACTTAAAATATACTTTAAATAAAAAAAATCTGTACTAATCAAGTATATTATAATGAAGGATAGAGAGCATAACAACTTCAAGAATAGATTTCCAACCAAACACAAGCCTAATGTTTCAAGGTACCTTTTCATAAAGTACTTTGTACCGGGCCGTAAGGAAAAAGCAAATATTTGTTTTATTAAAGACTCGATTCTATGAAAATAGAGATAAATGAGAAATAAATGGTATTTTAGTGTAATGAAGGCACTTAGTTCACAACCGGTATCTTACTCGTATGCGCTGGTGGTGGTCAGTGGCAGACTTGGGCATCGTTCTCTCCAACATGTACTGTAAGGCGGTATTATAGTTACCCCGATAAAAATGTTAAAAATAAATAATAAATAGGATATTCTTGCCAAATTCTCAATTCTAGCAAAAAATCTTTGATAACGGAAATTGGTGAAAATCTCCTCCTCCAATGTTCTTGGTGAAAATCAATAATATATAAATAGAATAAATGATAATATGATGAATATGTTGTAATTAGTGATGTGCCGAATATCCTATCTCCGAAGAGGGAGATCTGTATCTGTTACTGTCTACACCAATCTCGAATAGAGATAGTAGTTTTATTATACATATGAAATTCTAATAATAATTTATAAAATTTGGAAACACCATAATACTAATAGTAAAAATCATGTTATATTTAAAAATATGTATTTTAAAAACTTATCTAGATTAATATGAAAAATCACATATCTAAACATCTTTCCTAACTATGTTACCAAAGTTCTCCAAAAATTTCGATTTTGTAGCCATAAGATATAATTTCTAATAATCCGACACATCACTGATTGTATCATATTTTATTAGTTAAAAATATATAAATACTTAGATATTTTCTAGTATATTTAGATATATAAAGCAACACATGTAATTATAATATATGAGATATTACTGAGTGATTGTTTTTTTACCTTCGCCCAAGGATGACTTTTGATCTGCGGGAATTTAAATTCTGTGTAGTTGGGATTCATCTCGCGAATTTGCTCTCGTGTTGGTGTACCCAGAACCTGTTTACAACGAAATAATTTCTTCTAATATTGTTTTTATAAAATGTATTCTGAGTAATTGTAAAATTTAAAAATATTGATATTAAACGAACGAACATATCTTTCCAAAGTTTAAGTCAATTTCTCCATTTTATAGATTATCTTTATTGTTCTGAAGTTCACGCTTTTCCTGCACAGCAGTGTAAACGGAGAGACAGACAACTATAGTTAAGACAATAAGTTTTCCCTTTCCCCCCGAATTCGAGATAGGTAAAATATTGAGACTTAGAAAATAATCTATTCCGTCGAGTCAGGATCGAACCCAAATCTTCGTATTTACAGTCAGAGAGTCTCTCACTGCCCCACGATGGGATGTAGTATGTTAATTATTCTATAGTACAAATATTAATACCTTGATGATTTCCACTAGTTGATCGACACCGGAATCTCCAGGGAAAATGGGTTGTCCTAAGAGAAGTTCTGCTACAACGCACCCCGCGCTCCACACATCTTTAATCAAACATGGATCATTAAGTAGTGTTAGCTATATGTAAATAAAATAAAAAATACAAATAAATAAATAAAAACGCCTTTATGTACTTTTTAATTTTTATATTAAAATATTTTTTGGTTTGCATAAACAAGGGGTTCTCCCAGGTGAAGATCTCCTCCAATACTGCTAATATTCCTTATTTTGAGCAATTTTAATCCAAGAGCAACCAGCCAACCAAACTATCTCTTCTTGCCATGTCGTAAGTCCCATAGACCCATTCCACGACGTCACCCTTTTTGTCCATCACTCGTCTTGCACTCGCGCTATATGGCCGGCCCACTTACATTTCAGTGTGAGGGAATGGTGAAGCGCGCATCAATCACTTTTGTAATATTTCTTAATTTTGTGTGTCTTATTTAATATATTTTTCTTAAATTCAGCATACTGCGCTCCATTCCACGTTGACATATTGTTATTTTTACTTTGTGTTCGAAGTAAATTTTCAAGATGGTCAGGCATTGTCATTACTCTGGACTTAAGAGTTACTGGAAGGTTGTTTCTAAAAATTTATTTTAGGCTCCAATATTTGTTCTAGGTTAGTTGGATACGTCGCTATATTTCTTCGTCGTTGCTTTTACTGTCAAAACTTAGCTGTTTTCCTAGATTAATATATATTTGTGTATATTGAGATATATTGATTCTGTATATCGTGAGCTGAAGTTGGAACTTCGAAAAAAGTACCACGTCGTCCGCGCAACAAAGATGGCTCAGATATTTCTCATCGATATTTAAGCCTGAATGTTCCCAATTCAGCTTTTTATAAATTCTTATTATAAATTCTAGGACCGCTAAGAACAATGATGGGGACAAAGGGTCGCCCTGTCTTATGTCTCTTTTGATAGAAAAGCTTGGTCGGTCCAAGCTTGTCTATCGAAAAAGAGTAAGTTTGTCCAGTTTTACTCTATCTGAGCAGTTTTTGTATATACTTTAGATAACATTTTATATTCAGTATTCGCTGCTAACTCTTCTAGCGTGCTCCAAATGCTTGTGTGTGATACGGTGTCAAAAGCCTTTTTAATCAATGTTCAAATGAATTTTGTTTTTCTTGATACTTTTCAAATAATAATTCCAGTGGTTGAATGTGACGAATTGTGGAGAAGCTTTTTCTAAAATCAGCTTGTTCTACTGGTAAATAAAAGAGGAAAATAACTTAGAATTGTAATAAATTAATATTTTGCTAGACCAAAATACGGTTGAAAAGATGGGTTGGTGAAGAGTGATTTCCAAGCTGTTTTTAATGCCTCATTTATATTAAGGTCCGAGCCCGTGCTTTTCTGAATTTTTTATTTATTTATTGCGTCTGTGACTTCTTTTACATGAAATGTTCACTGTAGAGATTTTTTATAGAAACCAGTCGCTATTTTTAAAATACATTTCCAGCTATTTGTGCTTTGTTTTTGATTACTGAGACGTTCTATCCAAGTTTTGTTTGTTCTGAATTCTTTAAAAGCTCTTTTAGTACTACCAGATAACACGAGATGATTTTCGATAGCGCTAGTTCTAAGTCTAGCGTAATCTATTTTAAACGTTTACTATAAATTTTGTTTTTCATTGTTTAATTTTTAGTTTTTGATAGTGATTGTTTTGCCGTTTGGTGTTCTAGCATTTTTTAAGCTCTGGGTAATACTTATTATTTTGTCATAATAACTTTGTACTGGGACAGATGTGATATGTGATACATTCACTGTATTTTATAATTTATTCGTCGTCCTTCAATGTAGAGTTTTGGTATGTTGTGAAGCCATTTCTACTCTTCTAACATTATGTAATGTCATCCAATTAAGCAATGAACTCCCTAAAGCGTCGAAATCCCTCTACTTCGGTGGGTTCAGCTTGATTTGTAATTCAATAATACACTTTATACAATATTGCAACTAATAATAAAAACAACCAAAACAACTCGACTGTCGGCATCATACATATGTACCGAAAAAGGGCAACGGGAATGGAAAAATGGGCAAAACAAAGCCACGGTCCCATTGTGTTACACTATATAATATAATAAGATCTTTGATTTTTATGATTATTACACATTTTAAATGAAACTATATAAACGGATGATTAATCCGATGATTAATCAGGGACATTCCTTGACATAATCCATTTTCTGACCTCAGTCTACCCGTGACCTTGACCTTTGGGTTTCTAAAAATGTATAAAACTAAATATAGGCGATTAATCCGCTTAAATAGGTTCATTTTAAAACTGTATTATATTTCACAGTAACACTTGTTAACAAATATTATGTAGCAAATAACCATAATAAATAGTAACTGTAATTAAGTTTTTTGTAATTATATTATTTGATATAGTTCTCTATAGTTGCAAATAGTTTGCTTTTATACGCATAGGAATAAAACTCATTTTATACTTATTTTAATAATAAGCGAAAACCTTCCATTTTGAATTAACAAATATCTAAAATTACTACTTAGAAACAATGAATAAACACACAAATAATTGACTAAATATCCAAATGATAATCTGGACATACTTCTCAGTCTTGCCCTTACTGTTCTAAAATCTATTTACTTTCAAAAAAAGAATAGAAATGCTAAACTGGTTAGAAATAAAAAGTGGCCAATTCTATCTTACTGATTTTTTTTATTAACACACTACTAAACTTATATATTATTTTATTAATAATTAATTTTATTTAAAAACGAAAAAATTAACTCAATTTCCGGAATATATACAATAACTATCAATTGGTCTAGTAATTAAATTATTTGTAAGAACAGACACTCTAGGAAACCCACGAACAGGGGATTGGCTTAGCCAAAAGACAGACTTACAAAATTTAATTTATATATACAAAAACTAAATGCGTTAATTATATTAATAAAATATATTTCAATGCAATTACTTACCAATCTTAGTAGTGTAATCGATAGCGCCGAATATAAGTTCAGGCGCGCGGTAATAACGGGAGCAGATGTAGGACACGTTGGGCTCCCCGCGCACGAGGTGCTTGGCCGAGCCGAAGTCGCAGAGCTTGAGGACACCGGTCTTCGGGTCCAGGAGTAAGTTCTGGGGCTTGATGTCCCGGTGGCAGATGCCCAGAGAGTGGATGTACGCGAGGCTTCTAAACAGCTGGTACATGTACAGCTGGAATGGATAAACGTGTTACAACTTTTTCTAGGTTCAAACTATGAACGCATGGAACCAGTAGTAGTTCATGAGATTATCATGTTCAACCAAATAAACTCTAAATTCTAAAGCTTAGTTCGATAAGTATAGATACTAATTAAATAATATTTTACTTTATAATAAAATATTTTATAATATACACTTTAAATACATGAACACTTATCGGACTTACCTTTATAAAACTAATTGGTATTGTTTGTTCATCTTTGGAGTAATGACGTGCAACTTTATACACAGTCTCTGGTATATACTCCAGCACCAAGTTCAGGTACACTTCGTCTTTCTGCAAAATAAAAATGACTGTAACATTCAACTGAAACATTATAATAAAAATTAAATTGATTTTGTTGAAAAATCATTGTATTAGCAACAAGTGAAACAATTTTGTTGAATTCATATTTTTGGCGAGAAATATGATTGTGAAACTTTATAGACATTTCTTATATTATAATAACTACAGTCGAGACTTACAAAAATATTAAATGGTATCAAATGATTTAAATGCAATTTCAGTAAAAATTAAATTTGTAATAAAGATCAAATAAATGCTAAAAGAGGACTCAATTTTTGTCATAGGCTTCAAACATTACTTAAAATTCGTATTTACTTATGTATACATAATATATATAAATATAATGTGTTATATTTTAGAGTTAGTGTAAAGCACAATACATAGACATGAAACAGCATGAATCCTAGTAGGATATTTAAATAATCAAATATTTTCATGTAAAAACCTGTAAAAAATCACAGCACTGTTTAATTTAATTAAAATTTTAAATTGAACTATTTGTAAAATAAAATATAGTTTTACAATGTATTTATAATATAAATTTATATAATTTATTTCAAAAGCTTATCGTTACTATAATCTGCAAAATATATAAAAATCACATTGTTTACGCAAAGAAAATAACAGCCCTCTAAGCGCGTAGATACTAACAAATTGGCTTATGTCCAAAGGTTTTTGGCGAGTTTACTTATAAAAACTACTAAGGATTTAATGTTAGCCTTGAACTAGTACTAGTGTAATTTAGTAACAATATACTTAGTATTTTATTTTTTAACATTGAATTTGCCTTTATTAACACTTTGTGGAAAATAGGACAAGATAACATTTTTAAAAATTCAAACTGTAAGTTGTTTTTACGTTAAAAAATATGGAGACTAATAATATATGATGTTGTGTCACTTTATTTATATTTTTTGTATTTTAAAGATGATTAATATTACAAATTCTAAGTAGTCATTATAAATTTTCAATAAATAGTTTAATAAGAAAATCTCCGAAATGTACAATAAACGGAATCGACAAAGGTAAGTCAGTCACACGACTTCTACAAATAAATATCATAATTATACTTTAAGCGACTGACGTAACGCGAGTAAAATATCTATTATAGTTACGTCTTCTAGAGTAAAATGTATAGCAATTATTCTAAAGATCAAAGTATATACATAGTTATGTATCGTTATACAAGTTTATTAAATTAATGAAAGTCACCTTTAAGCATATATATTATAATATACGTACATATATCAAGACCGCTTCTTAGGGCCATGTAAAATAAAATCATGTGATTGCAGATGACAGAAACAAGAAAAACAAAATGTTTTATACTTATTAAGAAACACTTTAAAAATTTTTGAGTTTTTCTTTGTCGCGCTTAGGTTTGTTATATTTTATTAACTAAACATTTAAGTGTGATCGTCACTCATATTGAAAATGTTTGTTTCTTCTAATTTGTATGTTATTGTACATGACATCATACCTAATCATCTACATTTTGCAATAAGCGATTAGAAACGATTGACATTAAAATAATAACACATAAACAAAGAAAAATAAAATCAATTAACAAAATTCAAAAATAAGTAAAAAAAAAGAATATGAAATTTACGCAACATACTTGAATATAAGTACATGTTTACTTTTTAATATGACCGTTAAAGATCGTGTGTCTCGAAAGGTAAACCAATGCGAGACGTACAAGGTAGCCAATTTATACAATGTAAAATTACTTTGTGAAAATATAAATGGTTTCTTTCGTTCCATCATTCTGAAATGTATGGCAAAAAAATGATTTCCAACGAAGCTAAGTGTGCAAAACGAAAAAAAGGAAACACAAAACTCAAGCACAACTCAAGTTTCTAATATATAAATTATATGATGAAGAGACAGTCGCCGGATAAGAGGTGAAGAAGTTGTGCTAATGACAGTTTCGAGTCCCATTCGATTTGACAGAAGCATACGCTATGATTGATGTGTGCGATTAGAATTGGCTGTCATTATAAAGTTGCATAAACACACAACCGCAAGACATTGCAGGTCACCGAAGTTTCTGATTTTTAATGATAATATGGGTATATGGAAATCGGTAACATCTGCCAAAAAAAACTCGGGGGAACCTAAATGTGCGTTAGCACACTAGCATAATAATCTTATTTGTTCATTAGACATACTGCGACTTCTAGAGACTGCATTGCGTTTAGCAGAGAGCTAACGGCGTCGGGCACTGCCACCTTCCCCCAAATAAAACATACAAATAACATACTCATATTAAAACTATTAGGATCACATGATATAAAGAGATAAATAAATACGTTATCAATAAATTAAACAAATAGTACTCTTGTTAATTAATGTGCATACTACTGGTTAGTATGTTCGTATAATTTACCTTTTCTCCGCTGGAGTAAAAGAAGTATTTCAATTTGACAATATTACAATGCTCCAGTCGTCGCATGATTTGCAGCTCGCGGTTCTGTAACACAACAAGATTATTTTATTAAAATCGTGTGGATTTATATAGGTAATTTTTTATTTTTTTTTGGAAAAGTACAAGGCAAACGAGCGTTCGGGTCACCTGATGGTAAGTGACTACCGCCGCCCACGACCCCGTGCAACACCAGAGGAGCTACAGGTGCGATGCCGGCCGCCAAGGAGGGTTGGGCGCCGGAGCCCGGCATTACCTGATGCGAAACGCAGTGGCATAAAGCCACTACTTAACCCCGGTTTTAAATATCGGGAGTGGTAATGATCCGGTCGAGTCTGCCCATGCTTGTTGCCATTGCTGGCGACGTGACTCTACCACACGTACTTTAGTCGCCTCTTACGACACCACCAGTACCAGGATGATCCTATTCTAGGCCGGGATCACACGGCACAAAAAATAATAATTGTATGCAAATTAAATATCTAAAGCAAAGTCAATCTGGGTAACTTTGGTTAGTTCATGTAACATTAACAGTGGGACCTCGAACTAGTTTATGATTATATTGTTATTTTTTCCGTATAAAATATACTATTTACAATTTTTATTTAATATGTCTATTTCGATTAATAAATGTTAATTTTAAAAACGAAAAGAAACTAGACTCAGCACAAGGAAAACACAAATATAGATGAATTAATAATACTACTTTAGCAACATTAACACGAAACGTACTGAATCAATTGTCGTAGGAAATTGAAAAAAATATATAATGATGTTGTATCTATAGGAGATACCAGTAAGATTACTGTAAAAGAACCTGGGTTCTGCATAATAGATGATATTTTTGGGGGGGATGGGGACTAGACACTCAAGTTTTTACAATTTGGTTTCGCTTAAATTATTTTCGCTTGTTTTCTTTTTAAAAAAAAAAAATTAATTAAATTAGCTTCACGCTATATCCCACACAGCAGGGTAGGCAGAGGGAACCTAGTGTTAAGACACTCCGTTCCCCACTTTCTGCCGAATTCTGGAGGCATTGCGTGTTGAGTGGCAGAACTCAACGCCGCGCTTAACCTCGGCACCAGAGCGAAGAAAATGGAAATATAAATTTAAGTAAATATTTCATCTCCTCGAGTGGGGATCGAACCCACAACCAGTCAGTTTTGCAGTCACACCTCGTGCCGCTGCGCCACGACCGGCCTTGTTTTCTTTTTAATGTCACAAAAAAAATCTACTCAATGTGTTTTTGAGTATTTTTTGTTGCTAATTAAAAATATATCGTATACAAATGCTAAACGCTCTAAATCAGTGATTCTCAACCTTTTTTTTTGTTGCGGCACATATTTAACGATTTCAAAATTTGGCGGCACACAAAAAAGATAAAAATTATTTACCGCATAAATAGCTTATGACAAAAAATTTAAAAATACAAATTATTTTTTTTGTGGATTTAAATATATATTCATGTTAAAAAAATCTTTTTAAATGATATAATTTAATAATATTAACATTATTATATATTTGCAAAATTTAGCGGCACACTTTTGAAATTTGGCGGCACACAAAAGTGCCGCGGCACAGTGGTTGAGAATCACTGCTCTAGATTGATTCTCCATTTTATCTAATATAAGACAAAAATGCGGCATTATTGTTTTATTACACCAGTTACATTCATTATTTAATAAAAACATGAACCAATGTTACATGGATTACTAAAAAGAATAATTATGGCAATACTTTTGTGAATAGTTCTTTGTGTGGCAAAGTTATCCATTTGATGAGGGTAACTTTGACAGACTACAAAATTCAAATTTTCTTCTATACTGGGGCCTTACTCTTGACGCCAATATCCAATAATCAATCCTCAATAATTGTCATTTCGTACTCTTGAAAGCAATCAATTGCCAAGTCCACTACCGCCCGCTAGTTGACGATTGCGTTAACTAAAAATGATTGTAAAATTCGTTAGGATTGTGATATTTGGTACTCTTGACGCGTTTTTGACAGCCAACATTACAGCAATATTGTAATTGGAGTTGGAATTTACGCAATAACTAGAGTGTAATTTTTTAGAAATTGATTTGTTATTTTTCTCGTGAAAACGGCAATAAAATGGCACGTTTAGTGCTTATGTACTGTATTTTGAGGTAAACATATAAATTAGACATTAAAAACAACGAAATATACGTCGATTCGCGAATTTTAAAGGAAAGGGAAAACTATTTACTGTCTGAATGAAAAATTCTGTTATAGAGGTGATACGAAGAAATAACTAGAATTCGTCACATAAAACCAAAAAATATAAAACGAAATTAATGACTGTAACTTACATATACTAGGTAAGTTAAGTATTAATCTTAGGAAATAGATGTATAATAGTAACTGCTGATTAAAGTGCTAAGCAAAATCACTGAGTATTTATTTTCCAAATGTGTATGTACAGATTTAAATATATTTTCAGTGGACTCATCTTTTGAATGAGATTTAATTGGAATAGGCACCCAGTTATTATTTACTTCATTTATATACTATCACAGAAAAAAATATATTTGCTTTGTAAAAATACATATTAAATAACTACCAATATATCATTCAGTACCTATATACCAATATATTAGTTGGTATTTAAATATTTTATAAACCACAATAGTAATAATAGTAATTATTACTATCATTTTGTAGGTGACCATATGTATGCCCAAAAGTGGATATTTGATGACTTCTGAATGAATATTTCACTAAAATTCACATTTCTGCTCAATCTAAATAAACAAAAATGTTCACAAATGGAAACACAGGGTGCAGCATTGTAAATAAATAACACATATTGCAAGTGACAACATATGTGTTAAAATATTATCGAGAAATGAGTTGGAAGACTTTGAGGAAGAAGAAGTAGAAGTCTCCAAACATTGCAACTGACTGACTGGTAGTAAAAACATATAATAGCTACAAAATTAAGGAAAGAAACAGAAAATAAGTTTTTTTTGGTCCAAGAGTTATATGAATCTTTTTATACATAAATTGTATTCTTTTATTTTAATATTAATATAATATAATGGTACATAAATATTCTTATTATAATAAAAATACATTCAGTAGTAAAGTATTTTTTTATTAATACTTTTATTTTAATCACTTTTATAAACATAATGGACTAATAATAATTCTTTCTTTACATATGCACATTTAAGCGTTATCCATTAGTTTTCGCGTGAACTTCAAAAGCATTAAACTTTGTTATTTTGTTATACTTTACTTAATTTAATATTTCAACCTCTTTTTTCGTCTATTTATAGGCTAAATGCACATCGATTGTAGAAATATATTTGTTATTACTGATAACATAAACATTAACATAATAATACAAATGCATATGTCAAATAGTTTTTGTGACAAAACATTCTAAATAATTAGACATACAGATAAAATATATCCATTTTTTAGAACGATTTCAAAGATTTCATTGCTTTTTAAGTAAAACAAAATAAATGTGATTTATAATTATTGTTTTTGGGAAAAATGTGCATGTAAAAAAAATATTTCAAGGAGTAATGAATGGTTATTATGTATCGCAGATTTATCGGTATAAAGTGTACAACACTAACTGTCAGTTATAACGGCGTTAGGATTGGTCAAGAAAATAGTAATCCAACTTTGAGAATATTGGTTTCAAGAGTACCAAAATAACGTCGCCGCAGGATTGCATTGGACAATATTGGACGTCAAAATGGGATTGAAATTACTTTCAAGAGTAAGGCCCCTGATGTATTTTAATGTTTATGTGAAAGTCTATGGGTGAAAAGTATTATGAGAGCAATAATAAAACAAAAAAAACTCTTGCAATGTGCTTTAAATTTTAAGACAGTGTAAAATATCGCCCGTATCTGTCAAAGTCCCAAAATAGATTGTAATTTATGATAATTGTTGTATAAATAATTAAACACTTTGGTAAAAGCATAAATTTACCTTAAACCTTTTATCCTGGAGTACCTTCTTGATGGCAATCAATTCGCCGGTGTCACATAGCTTAGCCTGGTAGACGACGCCGAAGCTGCCGTTACCAATGAGTTTCATGTCGGCATAGCTCACTTCTTGTGGCCTGTCTGGGCCCTGCCCCGGCGTCGCCACCACGGTCGTCACCTTCGATCCGTCCTTGCCTGAAATCATTCATTTTTATTAGTCAATTTCACATATGTAATTATTACCAATAGACATACTATTACTTGAAAAATTGACTTGTTTGTCACGTTGCAACATGCAAATAAAATAAATTATATATGTAAATTATATTATTAAAAAGTGATATTAGTAAAGATATATTTACTATATTTTCAAATCTAATGATTTTTGCTTTGTTGTACCATTTTAGTAACAGATAAGTCTAGATACTACTGGTTCGATTTTTAACTCTTTCATCGAGATATGGCTACCTAATCAGGAAGTAAGACAGTCACATTTTTAATTACAAAAATAATTAATTATAAAAATGTCGAAGTTAAACAATGAATGGAGAATGGTCTAAAAACATTTTCTTCGCGTGCGCAGGAGCAAATATATAAGTAGGTACTAATATTACCTATTATATTACCTACATAAAAAAGCACGATATATACATAATTTAACGATAGAATTATTATAAAAAAAAGCGGACGAGAAAAAGATGTTAAGTTATTATAAGTATTTTACAATTAATGTTTTTTTATAAAATTGTCTCTAAATTGGTCAATGAAACCCTATCACAATATGAACACTAATTCAAATCAACTATTGATTATTGGTTCAACTTCACGCTCTATCCCGTATAAAGCCGGGTATGCAGAGAGAACCTAGTGTTAAAACACACCGTTCTCCACTTTCCGAATTTAAGAGGCTTTGCGTGTTGAGTAGCGGAACGCCGCGCTTCGCTTTGTAACGAGCGAAGAAATTAAAATATTAATAATATAATTTTTAAATTTCTCCGAGTTAGAATCGAACCTACAACCGTCGCGATTAGAGTCACACGCTTGTGCCACTGCGCCACGACGACCTATATTAAACACATTTATGAGTTATTTAATACTTATAAGGTAAGATATGCTGTTAATAATTAATGTCAATTCGTGCTTACGTAAAAATGTATTATTTTTCAAACAATTGAAATCATTCAATTTAAAGAATAATATATAAAGAGTTTTAGTCAACTTCTACCGAATAACAACTGTATTTTATTAAGTGCAGTTATTTATCCTGTTGTTTACCTTGAATATATGTTAATGCAATAAAAAAAATAGAAAAACGAATGCTTCATTTTAATTCTTTTTAGTGAAAATAAAAATAATTTAGATATTTATTTAGCAAGATACCATATCTTGCTAATAACAACCAGCTATCATATTATCTAAATCATTTATTGCCTATTTACCACTATTGGTTATATTTACAACGAACGTTAATACGATTATTCATTAATTTTCTGGCTATTGTATAGCGTCCATTAACTTTAGGGTTCATTCAATTTAGTCGCCAAAAAAAATTATAACACATAGGTACAGTTTAAATGTTCTGGTAATTTGTTACTATAAGCTAAAAGATATATATTGTAAAAAAATGTCAACTTAAATTTTAACATAAGGTCATTTATAAATTTAATGTATTATTATCGTAAATAAATGTACCTTGTTATGAGAAAGTACACAATTGTAAAATTGATTCCAACAAAAACATATGAGAGCCAAGTTAAATGTTAAGTAACGCGTCGTTCTCGGCTTCACCGACAAAAGAATGGGAGATCTACTTATTAAGAAAATGTATGAAAATTTTAACGTAGCGGGATTTGAACCCTCGCCTATTTGGAAACCGTCCAAACGCTCTGACCAACTAAGCTAACTAACTGTAGCGTAAAATTTGTAAAAAAATATTTTGTCGTCGAGCGATAGCAATCCATCCACACAAAAACAATAATTAATAAATATCCTTAGAAGCGCAGCGCAAATAAAATTGATTTAATTATTATTTCAATTATATTGTACTTTGAATTAGATTATTTCCAATATCGTTTACTTTTTCCTTTTTACAGCAACTATTCATTTACATCTTTGATTTAATTTGCATTTCCGCTTTAGGTAAAACATAAAATTTCAACAAGCCAAGCAATTTCACTAAGCCCTTAGTATTGCATATTTCTGCTGCGGCATACGCTGTGGTCGTTAATTATGACCCAACATCTTTGCACGTTCCGAATATGGGTTCTTTTATATTTATTTTGATACCCATCAATCAAATAACACCTTGTGTTTTTTTAATTGCTTTATTTTTTTTATCTAATTTTCATCATACTTCAGGTTTTTTATTTCTTCCTTGATAGTAATTATCAATTTTTCCTGTATATATGAGTAATAGTCGATGTTGATACCAAATATCAAATTTCTAGGTAAAAAGTTAATATATAAAGTGGCTACTAACATATATTACATATACATAACTGTTTGAGTTATATTATTCTTTATATACTTGTATACATCACAAGCTAGGAGATTTAAATAAAATGCGAAATTTCATACATTTAAAATAGACTAACTGGTTTACGAGTTATGAAGGTTTCAAAAGTAGGTTTCAAAAGTAACTTGAAATGATTCGTATAAATTACACATTGCGCTCTTCGAGTCTTTTAACTTGGCTGGGCACACTGCCGCGTCTTGATCGTCAAGCTCGAATAATAACTAGGCAACCCGACCTTGAAAATATAATGTGCGTGGTACGAATTTCAGAAAAATATCAAATATCAAGTGTTAAAATATTTTGTTTTTCTATTTTTCGAATTCCTTGACAAATTGTTTCTCAGGTTATAGACGAAGCTAGAAACTATTCTTAAGTTTCGTTGAGTGATAATGTAAATAAAAAAAGCTTTAAAATATTTAGTATGAATAAGTCTAATGAGAATATTATAAAATACGTTTAAAGTATTGTCTGCAATATACAAAGTAAAATATACACAATGGGAATTTTTGCACTCATTAACTTAAGACAAAAGCCTAAATTCTTGAATGTGTTTTCGTTACTTTGAAATCTTTATTATGTAAATTCATGAAGATGTTTATTTAGTTGTTCTATTTAAATCTTGACTAGAAACAAGTATAAATAACAGCTGGTATCAAAGCACTTAGCAGTTTTACAGACATTTATTAAGAGTACTAGTAGACTTTTTTATATGAGAAACAAAAACTCTCGACTCAGTTTCATCTAAAACTTGACATTACTATAAATAAATAAGAAATCATCTTAAAAAGTGTTATATAATCGGCAAATATAGAACATTCAATCCTGTGTGGTAATATTGGACACACTTACAGCAGGATAAGCAGAGGGAACCTAGTGTTAAGACACTCCGTTCGCCACTGAAAATGAAAATGCTAAGAAATTATAATTCATTCCCTCGAGTGGGTATCGAACTCACAAGCGTAGCGTTACAGTCACACCTTTATGCCTCGGCAACTATATAAAATTATATAAGTATTTAAAACAACATAAATAATATTTAGTTTTATATAACGTGTATATTTTATTTGTGCTATGACAGTCATCAAGTAAGAAATATATTATGGTTAGGTAACCTCACTGAGGCAGCTATAAAGGGAGGAAAGTACATTAGATAAACATACTGATAAACAAGGGTGTAGAGGGCTTGGACTTGCGTCAATAAGAAATACTTGGGTGTGGCTGAACAGGTATTTACTAGACTTTAATGGATGCGTTGACTATATGAATCAAATTTTTGGCGGTACTCATACACGTGTATGTTAAAACAGAGTAACTTTCTAAAATAATTACACAATAAATTAAATGAATGTTTTGTTTTCCAACAACAATCAGTCTTTTTTTTTTTTCGTTTTAATAATATCCAAATATTACAGAGTTGCCGGCAATTGTGTTTTCGTGGATTACAAAAAAAATCAAAATACTATTTTCCCTACAATTCCAAAATTAACCTATAGCAGGTTATATTCAATTTTAGGTTTTTATATCCAATAGCAATGACTGTTTTTAAATATATATAAAAAGTATACTTAAATAAAATACATATAAAAAATAAAAATGATTAACTGTTCCCGTACATTTCTAAAGTTAATCTATAGTTTAAAATAACATGAAATTTTACACATCACACAGGAGGTGTGACAATATTTTAGGTGAATATCTGACATCAAATTAATTTAAAAACAGAGGCCAGCCGTGGCGCTGCGGCACAGTGTGCGACTGTAAAATCGACTAGTTGTGGGTTCGATCCCCACTCGGAATGAAATATTTATATACATAAAGCAAAGCGCGACGTTGATTTCCGCCACTCAACACGCAATGCCTCCAGAATTCTGCGGAAAGTGGGAAACGGAGTGTCTTAACACTAGGCTCCCTCTGCCTATCCTGCTGTGTGCGGGGTACAGCGTGAAGCTGATCTAATTCATTTAATTTTAAGTTAAATTAATAGTTAATCTCTTTTCATGGTCATTATAATAGTAATCTTTTAGAAAAAGCTGATTAGAGATCAATAAAATTACAAGGAACGAGCAAATATTTCTTTTTCTTATTATATAAGTATATGTGGATTGTTTTTTTATGTTTATTACCTCAGAACTATGACTGGGTGAACCGATTTGATAATTCTTTATTTATTTGAAACCTAGTGGATCCCGTGTTGGCCTATTTTAGTTTGGTCCATTTCTGATGGCATCCATAAGAAAATCACATAAGTCGTAAAATTTTCATTAAGTATGTGCGCGACAAATGGACGAATAACTCAATATCCCGAGAGTTTTTTTTATTGGAAAGGATACATTTTTTTATTGGAAAAGATACACTTCAATGATAATTTGATGAAAATTTGGTTAAGTTTGATTATGAGATCCGGTTGAAATTGAAGAAGTCGGTTTTTTTTTATTAAAAATTATAATTTCTTCATGTATCTCAATTACTTAAAATAAATTTAATCATTTACAAACCCTCCAAGCGATAATTTCTTTTAGGATAATTTTAACCTATTTAATATAAATATAATTTTTAAAAATAACTACAAAACATATTCCTTAACATGAAAAAGTATTTTTTTATATTGAAGAAATAATTTTGTAAAACATACCAACATACATTGGTAATGAAAAATTATATTTAAAAAGCAACAATTTTTTCTACAAAACAAACACACAACATTCATTATTACATCAACAACCAACACATTGACAAAACTAATTACGGATGAAATTATTTGATAGGAAAAAATATATATATTTAGGTATTAATAAATGAATAGAGAATATCGTAGAACGTAAAGCGTTAAGAATAATATAGAATTAAGCAAAATGGTGATCTAATAATACTACAACCGAGCTATCAAGTGCACCACATCTAGCACTTACGATGTGACGAAGAAGATTTCTTATCCGAAGCCAGCTCGGTCTTTTTAGGTGTATCCAAGTCACCTGCGTTTCGTAGCAAAATACAAAAGCAATATTAAAAACATTGAAATGAAAGTACATATATATATAGATAAATATAAGACAATGGTGCACGATGCATGATGAGATTGAAATTGGATTCTAACTTTAGCGTTTAAATGATAACTCACTGATAGAACGCCGAAGTTTCTTACAAAAATAGTTAAAACGATCACGCGCTCTACTTAATTGGCCGCTTGTATCATTGTCAAGTAGTCGCAATAGGGCTGGTTCGGAACAAGAAGCCACTTCGCCGACAGGGCGCAAAGCCATAGTAGC
>JAATLQ010029703.1:75641-92612 GCA_013421005.1 Heliconius erato x Heliconius himera | reverse complement strand
GGTCGCCCCTGAGGCGCCAGTGCGCGGGCCCGGCCCACGCGGCCACGATGGCGCAGTAGGAGTACTCGAGGCGCGCGTGCTGCGGCGCGCGGGGGCGGTGGTCCCCCAGCGCGGCGAGACATTCAGCGCAGTGAGTAGATACGTACCGCGGTCGCCCCTGAGGCGCCAGTGCGCGGGCCCGGCCCACGCGGCCACGATGGCGCAGTAGGAGTACTCGAGGCGCGCGTGCTGCGGCGCGCTGGGGCGGAGGTCCCCCAGCGCCGGCCGCGCGGGCGCCAGGCGCGCCACGCACGCCGCCACCGCCACGTCCGCCTCCTCCGAACTCGACATGCCCGCCAGCGGCTCATCCTCTGAGACAAGCAGGCACCCATTATCATCTCAATTATCAATAAAAATCTAATATATCAGCTTCGCGCTGTATCCCGCACACAGCAGGGTAGGCAGAGGGGTCGTGTTAGAACACTCCGTTCCCCACTTTCTGCCGGATTCTGAAGGCATTGCGTGTTGAGTGGCAGAACTCAACGCCGCGCTTTTACCTCGACACCAGAGCGAAGAAATGGAAATATAAATTTAAATAAATATTTCACCTCCTCGAGTGGGGATCGCACCCAAACCAGTCAGTTTCTTTCAAATATAATATAATAAAAAAAATGTTTGTAAAAATGCACTATGGCTAACCATAAATTCATCAAGTCATTTCGACTCATTCATTCACTCATGGTTTTTACTTTAAAAAATTTAATAATACACAACATAAATATATATTAATATTTTTTTAAATATTTATAGTGATCTTAATTATATATACTGTATATGTTGTATATATATTTCATACTCACCAAACAAATCATTTTGTCCCTCATCCTGAGGAATAGGTTCCACTTCAGCGTTCACATCGAATGCAAGAGCTTGCTGTGATAAGTTTAACCTATTCTCTTCAACCCAATTTGTGATCCGATTATCACTGAAACACAAGCATTGTTTTTAAGCTTCACTCTGTATCCCCCATATAGCAAGGTAGGCAGTGGGGGCCTAGTAAAACACTTCACTTGCCACGCGCCGCCCAATTTGCAAGACATTAAATTATTTTTTTAACTAAAACGCAAAACTTAACGTTATGTTTTGCATTATTACCAGAGTGAAGAAATAAAAATTATTCAATCCCTGCAGTGAGAATCGAGCGCTACGACGGCCTCATAATAAATATAAAATATTACAACAATAATGATGACAAATAAAAAAGAAATTGAATATTTTTTATATTAAATTATCAAATGAGATTCAAAAATAGTTGCACATGTTATGTGACAAATTAATTTTAAATAGCATACATTTATAAATAAACAAAATTAAACGATATTGATTTAGAAAACATTAAAAAATTTAAACGTAGTGGGACTCGAATCCGCGCCTCCTGCTCGAGTTCCGCAAATTCAAATTCGATTTTTTATACGTTTTTTACATAAGTATTTTTCTTTCCTAAGTGTGGAATAACCCTTTAAAATTAAAAAAAAATTAAACGATCCGAGAGTATGTAAGACTTAACTTTTGAAATGTGTATCAACAATTTCCTATAGGAGTCCATGGATTAGAATCCAATTAGATGAAAAAAAATTATATGCTCTACATATTTTTTTATATAGCATCATATACCAGTCAAATAAAGTTTGTTAAAATTGACAAACTTTTAAATTAATTTTTTAAAATTATCGACGTTATTAAAAAAAAACTTACGAATCTTCTGTTTCAGGATCCCAGTTGCTTATAGTGAAGCCAGTAAAAGGTTCGCAAATATGATCAGTTTCAAGGAAAGCAGGCAGTAATTTTACAGCTATTGTTATGTTATCTTTTAGCTCTAACTCTTCTGAAGCATTCTCATTGATATGTTCAAGGAATTGGTCATCAGTTCTGAAAATTAAAATAAAACAATGTGTATATTACTGTTGAATTTAAATTATATATACACGAGTGTGTTTGTATCTCTTCTATATTCATAATTTAGGTCTGTAAATTTATATTTCCATTTCTTCGCACTGGTGGTGGTTAGGTTAAGAGCGGCATTGAGTTCTGCCACTCAACACGCAATGCCTTCAGAATCCAGCAGAAAGTGGGGAATGGAGTGTCTTAACACTAGGTTCCCTCTGCCTACCCTGCTGTGTGCAGGATACAGCATGAAGCTAATTTAATTAATTTTTTTTTTTATTATTGAAATTGTATATGAAACACCAACCTCAATATTAAAGCTAAAGTTTCATCATGTATCGGCAAAGTTGCATTAAAGGCTCTGTTCGATGATGTCACATCTCCAGTTGTTGCTGCCAGCCTTTCAAAGAAAGGATCTACAATAAAATAATTTAAAAGAAATTATAAGTAGCACGAAAAAATATATATTGTTTTTTTAATCTTTTATAAGTTATATGTAAAAAAACTGTATTATGCTCATTCTTACAAGAAAAAACAATATCCTTTTAGCAAACTACCATGCCTAAAACAATAATATTGTCTAAAACCCATTTTATAATAAAAGAAAACTTTTCTTCCATGTCCCCAAGGGATGAGAGTGTATGGCAAAAGTATTTTAAGTGTAAATGTAAGTAATACTATGACAAAATAAAATTCCAGCAGAAAAAAAAATATTTCTTGATATTGGATTCTTTGCGCCACTATATATACGTATATAGAATATACGTATAAGTGTATATGTATTGCAAAATATAATTTTTATAAACAAAACTTACCAATACAATCATTAGCATCAAAATCTCCATTGAATATTTCAGGGTTAGCTGCAACAGCCCCTTTAGATTTTTTCTTCTTTTTTTTAGGAGCTGCTGCATCACCCTCTGTTGGTGCGTCATCAGGACTGCCATTATCATCATCTTTCTTACCCCTTTTCGACTATATAAATTTTATAAAATGAAATCTTTTGATTTTTTGCTAACACAAGTACCCAGCTTTGTGCAGAATACAGCTTCACATTGTATCCCGCACAAAGCAGGGTAGGAACGCAAACAAAAGGAACCTGGGAACTTAATGTTAAGACACTGATCCCATTAAGTCCTTTCTTCTTTACCTACTTCCACCGAATTTTGGAGACATGACATATTGAATGGCAGAACTCAACACTGCAATTTGCTTTATTATCAGAACAAGAACAAACAATATTAAATATTTTATTCAATGGAACCCACAACTTGTGCGTTTACAGTTGCACACTTGTGTTACACCACAACAGGCCTCAAATTTAGGTGCTAAATATATCGAAATTTCATTTAAGCATGAAATTTTTAAATATACAGACTTTTTAGTTACAACCTTTATCCTACACACAGCAGGGTAAAGAGAGGAAACTTAGTGTTAAAACACTCCACTTTACACTCACCTGAGTACTTAGATGAAAATAATTTTAACATAATCATCCTCTAAATGGGGAATAAACCCATAAAATATTTACAGTCAGATAATGTGCCACTGCATCACAACAGCCTGAATATAAGTATTTTTTAAACACAGATACAGATAATCCTCTCCCCATTATTAATTGCCCGTTGTCTTTTTATTATAACAATAGCTCTTTATTGACTATGTTCATAATACATAAATTGAAAGGAAGACATTTAAATTGTGTAATCTATATTACCTGAGCAGCTTTACTGAGTCCCCCAGCCATTTTAAGTACATCATAATGAATAGCATCCACTCTAAATGAGTAGATTCTGGCAGACGCATCTACTACTGTAGAAGCAGTTTGCAAATTATCCATTCGAGCATCATGTCTCCTTAACATAGATGTCATAAAGTCAATAAGTTGCAGATTCCATGCATTGTCTTTGTTGATTTTCTGGAAAATAAAAAGTATAGAATATTTTTTGTTATTCAAATGAATGGTCTGATAGAAGAAATAGAGTACAACTTACATTTTCTGCATAAAGTTTTAAGCACCCTTGAAAATGTTCTTTCTGAGGGGAAGACGACATAGTGTCTCTGCCCCTACGAGGAGAAGCTTGAGGGGTAGATGTCGCCGCCACCCGATCAGAGGCCACCAGCGATGATCGCTCCGCGTCATCGTCATTACGTTCCTTAAATAACGAAGATAATGAAAGAAATCACTTAATATTTACCATCAAAACACTCTCTTTAGATTTCGATAGTTTCAAATCGATTATAATATTAGCTCGAAATTTTATATTGAATATATTACATACTAAATTACGAAGATTACTTAAATACCTCGTCTTTTAATTTATTTGATCGAATTTGCGGAATTAAACTTCGCCTTCGTATTGAAGAGTTGCTCCCGCCAATACTTAATCTAGAAGTTAAGCTAGCGGGAGTTGATGTTATGGGACTTTCCAACATTTTGTCACATATGTTAATCAAACTTTAGATATAAAGTTATAATATGGAAAAAATAATAATTTCTTTACTACTTTCGTACTTCCCAATTAAAACTATCACTGTTCGTTCAGTGTTTATAAAATCAAAACTCAACGGACACAATACACTTACAGATAATAAATGTACCAAAACAAGTATGTCAAAAAAATTATCGCAGACAATCTTAAAATGTGATGTGATGTCATGTTTTTAATTTTTTTTTCTTTCAGGTGGTGGTATATCTAATTAGACCTTCTATTTTTATACGTTTTATTCAGTCTTTTAAGTTATATTTTCTTTTGTTTTTAATTTACCAATCTTCATCGTGTCTTCTCCATTCTACGTGACATTGGCGAAATAAACTGTGCTCTACTGGCACGCCTAAAAGCCATAAAATAAAAAACAGAACAATCTTAAAATGTATAGTCTATGAATGTATACGTTATATCGTGTTTATATGCTTATGAAGGATTGCCAAAACATGTAATAACATATAGGTGACTGCAGAAGCAAGCTTGGCTTTTGATGGCTTGCGAGAGCTTTTCTCCGATCCAGACCAGTGTCGATTTTTGAATACAGATCAAATGCAGCATACAGCAAAGGCTTGCGACGTGTTTACACATGTGGCGCATATTCAGTCTTATGGTATTTTGCTGCGCGATCTTTTAATTATTTACATACAAATACATAAAAGAGAATTGCACTATCTGCTGGTTTATTTGAATATATCAATAATAATATATATAATCAAATAATAAAAAAAATACATTTATACGAATGGTAAATGAGCTAAAATATATAGAAACATTCTTAGTGAAAGATTTAATAGAAATAAAAAATCAAGAATAATTTAAGTACGAAAATATACATAAATTTCTCTCAATGTACATATTATATTTTTTTCATATCATAGATACGTACACAGTAATAGCAAAATTTACTTAAAAGCGGGATTTTTAAATATTTTAAGTAAAAAGCGGGACAAACTGTTTTGCGCGTGTGCGTGCGGGGAAAATATTTTTATATGAGGATTTCATTTATTATTTTTACATTAATTTGAGTTTTAAATAAAGTTTTCAATGCTGATGAATATCAATATAAATTATTTTTTAATGGGAAAGTGTCACTATATTTAACAATATTACTTTGGCTTAGGCTTAGGCAGTTAAGTTTTCAGAATTATTATGAGTATCATACGAATATTTATATTTTTATGAAATTGTTAGTTACTAAATAAAAATATTTTATAATAAAAAATATTTCCCACAGTACGTGGAATAATCTGTGAAAAACGGGACTATACCTGTCCCGATCGGGACACTTAATTTTTGAGCTAAAAATCAGGACGCCCCGCCAAAATTGGGGTATCTGGCAACATCGAATATTAAATACTTCAAGCCTAATGCTAGCCACACACACACCATATTATTGTCAATAAAGTACGTATTGCCAATAATATTGTGTGTATGCGGCCGATTTTTCGATATTGTTCAATATTATTGTAGACTTCTAGAAATTCTGATTTTGCCACCGCAATATAAAACAATCAATCAATAATAAACAAGAAAAATTAAAAATAAAATTATTTAACAACCATATTACCAACCTTTATATATATATAATAAAATAACTAAAAAAAATTAAAAAAAAAACACATAACATTAATACAGCTTCACGCTGTATCCCGCACACAGCAGGGTAGGCAGAGGGAACCTAGTGTTAAGACACTCCGTTCCCCACTTTCTGCCGAATTCGGGAGGCATTGCGTGTTGAGTGGCAGAACTCAACGCCGCGCTTAACCTCGACACCAGAGCGAAGAAATGGAAATATAAATTTAAGTAAATATTTCATCTCCTCGAGTGGGGATCGAACCCACAACCAGCCGGTTTTACAGTCACACCTTGTGCCGCTGCGCCACGACTGGTCTTACATAACATGAACTAAAAAAAATTTAAAATTCATAAAAATTACAAAAACAGTTCTTTATTCACATTATAACAAATACGCATATCACTATTACAGAGAGAATCGCATATCATTTTAAGATTTTTTTATAAATAGCATTTGTATACGATAAAATGCTACAGAAGATTTATGCTATATATTTTACTCACAAATTACTGCTGATTATACTATTTAATCAAGTAATTTGAAACCACATTAGCGGTACCTTATACAAGTACAAGTACAAGTAATTTCCTTATGATATCACTTCAAAATAAAAAATGGTGCACAACTATATCTGCTGCTGCTGCTTTCAACTATTAGGAACACTCTCACGCATATCCAACAGGATTTGCTCAAGATTACGTAGATACAGTGGCGTAACGGGCGTAACTCGCGCCCGGTGCAAAATACCTTTTCAGCGCCCCCAGGCGAACATTTTTGCCGTTTTACAGACCTTTTGGCGCCCCTTTGTGAGTAGCGCCCGGGGCATGATGCCCCCCCTTCCCCCCCCCCCCCTCACTACGCCACTGCGTAGATATTGCAGATGTTATGGAATTTCGTTTCCGATTTAAATTTCCGCAGTGGCAAATTTAAAACATATTGCGGAATACCGTTATACAGAGTGGAAGAGTTAGTGCTCCTTTCACGGGAACAGCTTATAGGGTGTACATTGCTACATGGTTTACATTATTACAATGTTTTAAGCCCAGATCTTCTACAGTTATTTTTCTCTAGATACTTCAACAGTTTAGACGTAGGATTTTTTTTTTCATTTCACAATGTTTATCCAATGTAATTCGTGTAATGCAGTTACGCGTAGATACCAATAACGTAAACACATGCTACTACAAAAAGGTTACTAAAGGCTAAACAACTTTGAACTTTGCCGCCAATACCTACAACTCGATTTCGGAATCAGGCGTATACGGAGGTTTCCCTCCCTTTAATAGGTTTATGTGTGCGCACGTCGTTCATGACAAATGGCGTTTTTAATTAAAAGTGTTATTTTTTCAAACAAAATAAATAATACAATAATAATTTTATTATTTATTTTCTTTGAAAAAATCACTTTTAATTTTTGAGGAAAAAATATTTTTTAATTGTATTAGGCTTTTATAGAGTTAACTACTCTATAAACACACATGTGGACACACCCTGTGGAAACGTAAAGTTAGCCACATAAATGATTTAGTTATTTTTTAAAGGCGATAACTATGCGTTACAAGTTTGTCTTTATTTCTCGTACCTATCGCATGTATGTCACTGTTTTTAGTATAACATTCTAGAGTCTACGCTTGCATTAAAACTTAAGCAGAAGTTATATGTGTGAGTGACAAGATGTATTCTCACTCCGACTCTGATTTCAACTCTGTTAAACGATATCCAAAAACTTATCATCATCATTAATGAATGTTGCTATTTTACATTAACATACGTATATATAAATGTAAAATAATATGAGAGGCCAGTCGTGGCGCAGCGGCACGAGGTGTGACTGCAAAACCGACTGGTTGTGGGTTCGATCCCCACTCGAGGAGATGAAATATTTACTTAAATTTATATTTCCATTTCTTCGCTCTGGTGTCGAGGTTAAGCGCGGCGTTGAGTTCTGCCACTCAACACGTAATGCCTCCAAAATTCGGCAGAAAGTGGGGAACGGAGTGTCTTAACACTAGGTTCCCTCTGTCTACCCTGCTGTGTGCGGGATACAGCGTGAAGCTGATTTTTTTTTAATAATATGATACAGTACATAAATAATATGATATATACAGATTTGCTTATAACTTGCATTTCTTATTCTTATTATTATTTATTATGGATTTTGATGATGAGGCATAATTGCTGGAAAGATCTGCTAATATTTTTAGATTATTATTGCTTTTCAATATTCGTTGAATGACAAAAAAATATTTAAAAATCAAATATATAATTATATAAACAAATTTATAATATATTTCTGTACACATAGGAAACATTCTGAAAGTTAAACTTGAATATTGCTAATTATCAATAACATTTTATAATTTTACAAATTCATACCATAGTTAATACTTTAAAGGTAAAGACAAAATTATTTATATAAAATATTTTATAATCTATATCCTCAGCTGTTTGTAAACGCCCCGCTTGTTGCCAACTTCCCGTCAGTCATTTCAATCGGTGGCTGTTGGTTTACGCTCAACAATATCGTTAAAAATCTTCGTCATCGGCAGTTAATTTCTAAAGTGACACTATGAGTTCTGGAATGCCTGAATTGGGCTCCAAGATAAGCCTAATATCTAAAGCAGATATTCGCTATGAAGGCCGACTCTTCACCGTCGATCCTCAGGAATGTACCATCGCTTTAGCTAGCGGTAAGTTGACAAATGGATGCTGTTATCTTCTTAGGTGGTACTTTCCACTAAGAACTTTTGCAATAGGATAATTTTTGAAATCAATTATCGTCTATAGCTAATATCTTGTACAGTATTTCTTAAATTCTAGAAAAAAAGTTGTCCGCTTTCCCTCCTAATTATCGAATACTACTATATGTTTGTACCTTAAAAGTCCAATGTATATTTTTAAACTTGTTTAGTACTCATGAAAGTGGAATAATTGACTATATTCGTCGTTTATCTAACTACTTTATTTTGACTCTACCCTCAATTTTTATGTTAAAAAGTACAATAGTGACCGCCGTTTCACATTGATGACGTTGATAATGATTTATTCTTGTAAACAATAAAACCGCTGTTAAAAAAGTGTCTCATAACATTTAGGTACAATTATCTTACGATTATTATGTAAAGCGCAAATCCCCCTAATTGTTTACAATCACTTTTGTTGTATTATATGTTTGTTATTCATTACCGTCAACATCTGGCGGGCATTGACACAAAAGGTGTTTTCTAATAAGCAACATTGTATTCCAGTACATTTACCTAAATATACTGGAATATACTGTTACTTATTCTTAACGAAACAGAAAATTATAGTTTTTTCATTTCATTACATTAAATGAATATACTTTATTTAATTTACGATTCTAGTTGCTTATATAATAGTGTGAAATGTATTATTTTGCTAACAATGATTGAAAAGCTTTAGCATTTTATGCTAAATTATTGACAAAAATCTTTAATACAACAATTACTTTCAGTGCGATCATTTGGTACTGAGGATCGTGAGACTCAGTATCCAGTGGCACCTCAGAGCCAAGTGTACGACTACATCTTGTTCAGAGGTTCTGACATCAAGGATATAAGAGTGTTGAACAATGTGCCTTCATTACCAAACGATCCAGCGATTGTGCAGATGTCTGTTCCGCCATCTCTCGGCACTGGTGGTCAGGGGCAGTATACAGGGCAGTACAACCACCCAGTTGTGGGACAGACACAGTACCCCCAATATCATCCGATGGGTGGTTTTCCAGGAAGTGTCCACCCTCAACTTAATAAGACTAGTGAGTTATCCCCACAAACTTCTGTGGATTTGGCGCAGACACAACCTCAGCCTGTGACAGCACCTATAGGATCTGGGGTGCTTCACAACAACCAAGTGAAAGACCAAGGTTCCAATTTAAACAGTTCATCTTTGGCTTTGTAAATGCTCTGCTTGCGATTTTCATTGCACTATCTATCCACCTGCTTTGGCATTTTAGTATGTACATATATGTATTTGTATATTTATGCATAATGTAGTAATTTTTAATTTAAAAGTAATAAGAAATTAGTTATTATTAATATTCACCTTTTTGTTTTCAAAATTCAATTATTGATTGATTTAAAAATTTAATATCATCAAAACTAACATATTTTCAATGTAAATAAAAATTATCCAATGAAAAGGTAACAATTAAGTCTATTTTACCTTATGAACCTATAAAAACTAACCAAAAAATCGCAATCTGCATATTGCCTTGGTCTGTTACTTGAGAACAGATTGAAAAGAATTGTTTTGCTATATTTTTAACTAAGTGTTCT
Organism: Heliconius erato x Heliconius himera; assembly: GCA_013421005.1. Taxonomy (NCBI): domain Eukaryota; kingdom Metazoa; phylum Arthropoda; class Insecta; order Lepidoptera; family Nymphalidae; genus Heliconius; species Heliconius erato x Heliconius himera. The sequence goes on along the minus strand of JAATLQ010029703.1, from coordinate 82,326 downwards.
TATTTTATATATTTTTTTAATTAACAACCACTTTAGGAGTGGTTATTAATTTAAAAAAATATAAAATAAGAACACTTAATTAAAAATCATTAGGCACTGTATATATTTTTTAGAACTATGAACTTATAATATTGTTAAATTATTAAAGTTATCTATTTCTACTTTAATTTATTTCCTGTAAGATTTCCTATTTTTTTGATATATAAGAGTATGTTTCATTTAGCTGTAGTTCATATTTCAATAGCTTTATTATTTCTGTCTATCACTTGACAAAATGATCTACTTCATATTTCTAGATATAGTATCAAATCATTATGCTAACATGTGGCTTTTATATATAATTGTATATAACAAAAAAATATAAATAATAAATTAAAATCAATTTACAGGTTCTATGCTAGATCTTATTGGAGGAGGATCACAACAAAGTGCTTCAAGGTCTGGTACTCCAGCAGCTGTAGGACATAGGAAGAGCCCCACTGCTGATCAAGGCACTCAGGTAAATCATATAAAACTATATTTTCTTTAAGCATTGTCAAAAGGGCAAAGCTTGTCAATATACCTAATGTCTTATAAAACATTTAAAATATTTAAGATTTTTCCTATGTATGATTGAGAATTTCATTGTATTTTCTTAAAGGACACATCTATTAATTTTAAAGAACACAAAGTGTTGCAATTTTGTATTGTGTTTGTCAATAAACATCTCATAAAATTATTCCTATGAATATTATATTTTTTAAATCTTTATTTTTATGCACCACAAAAAAGCAAATAAGATTGTGATAAAAGTTAAACTACATAAAACTTTAGAAAAACATTGAAAAACAATCAATTACCAATTTAATATTGACTCTCATATAATGCATGTATTATACTACAGCACCTCTTTTAAATGTAAAACATTTATTTATTTATATTTCTTTACAGGCCGGCTCTGCCAGTGGTGCGGCCCACCGTGACACTAGGCGTACAAGCACAGGCGGTCCTTCAAAAGTGGGTGCAGGCAGCACAAGCACAGGTATGTTGTATTAAGTTGGTCTTATTACTACTAAGTTTTAATTACTTGGTACTACAAAGTACTAAAAAAATGTAATCTGGTATAAATATATAGTTTTTTTCTTAGAAATGTCTGTATCTATGTTTGTTATTTAAATAAAGAGGCACTCAAGTGTCCTTATGGCATATATAATACTGTCATTGCTTTTTGAATAGTATTAGTATTTGTTTGAGAAATAAGATATCTAAACTGTTGTGTAGAGTATTTGATACAATTTCTGAGGTGGATATAACTGTTGGTAGTATATGAATGATTTCGGATTTTTTCACTGAGTTTTTAATGCCAATTCTTTATAATTCACGATTTCTTTTAGCAAGTATTTGGCACAGTATATCAGTAATTTATACCTTGTATATAATTTTTTCTTTATATCATCAGGTGCGGGTTCAGGGCCTCCTCGTGCGAGACCAACATCGCGCACTCGCCAGCGACAGCCAAGTGGGTCCCAGGGTCAACAGCCTGGTGAGCATGAATGTAAGGAGCTTTGCTTTTTCGTTTTATTTTTATTGTTATGATTTTTTAAGATTCACTCTGTACCATGGATATTTGAATCTCAATACCAAGTTTTCTCTTGTTATCTGAGCTAAGGAATGAAAATAAAAATATTTCATTTCCCAATGTATGAATCGATCCCACAACTGCTGTGCTTACAGTCAGACTGACTGTAAACACAGCCGCCTGATGATGGCCCTTTTTTTTTCTTATATGTTTTTATTATTATAATTTGCTTTTGCTTTTTATTTTTTAAAATGTATTTAAAAGATATTGTTGAGTCATATTATCATTTTGTGTTTTATCTTTTTTAATAGCATATTTAAAGTGACTCAAAACAAACTTTACATCCTCATATTACAATTGAGCTCTTATCTGACTACATACGATGGTTGTATTACAATCAACAATGAAGGTTTGCTTCTTATGTTTCCTCAGTTTATGTATTCAAAGTATTATTATTAATTTATACATATGTCCAAACATACTATATATATAAGTTAATAATAAAATAATTGCGATTCTATATGTTCCCAATGGCATATCTAGAGTTATTATCTAGGGTGGGCCTTGACTTTAGCTTAAAACTGATCTTGCATGTGTTTCAAGCTTAATTTGAATCATAAAGTTAAAATTTAGAGGTGCTGCTTATTGTAATGAAAAGATAAAAGACAAAAATTTATGACCTCTATATATCAACTAGAGGGCGCGCGCGGCTTCGCCCGCTTATTAGGAGTGAATTCTAAAAAAACCACGAAACACGTGTTCAATAAAATATTTTTAATAGTCTGAATTTAAATTTTTATAAAAATCGGCGGCAATTTAAAGATTTTTCCATATAAACTTTCAATCCCTTATTTGAACCCTTAGGGGGTGAATTCTTAAAAACCATGAAACACGTGTTCAATGAAATATTGTTAAGAGTCTGAATTTCAAATTTTATAAAAATCGGTACAGATTAAAAAAATTTTCCATACAAACTTTCAACCCCTATTTCATCCCTTTAGGGTTAAAATTTTTCAAATTCCCTCCTTAGTGGATGTCCAGAATATGAAAATAAACATCTGCTCAAATTTCACGTTTCTACCATCAGCCGTTACGGCTCTGCGTGCGTCTTACCTCAGTCAGTCAGCACAAGTCCTTTTATATATATAGATAATACATATTTTGCATGCGGTTTCGCACGTATGGAAATATATATATAATTAAGAGTTATGTGTAACACTAAATTCTAGTGAGAGTAGCTCGAATTTAACAAATACGAAACATTATTATTAAAATAAAATTATGCATATTTTTATACATATATGTGTGTATATATCAATGTACAATTTGAACTTTAAAGTTATCAATATGTTATGCAAAACTAAAAACCATTTCTTAGTATTTTCAGCGCATTTATGGCAACAATTGAATTGTTTTGGTTTGATTGTTATAGAGTTGCTGCTATGTTACATAGACTATACCACAGAATATCGAAAATAACCTAAAACTAACCAAAGTTGAAAGATTTCGACATTAAATGCAGTAATGTTATATACAGTTTACATTGTATTTAATATTTCCCATACTTTCAGCTCTACAACAGCATCCAATGCAAAATTACAACCGTGGTGGTTGGAGGGGTAGACCACGTGGTCGCGGCCGCGGCTTCGTACCACGCAACAAGAACACCCTCAAGTTTGACAATGACTACGACTTTGAACAGGCCAACACCGAATTTGAGGAACTGAGAAGTCAACTAGCCAAGACTAAGATATCTGATGGGGAGGTTAAAGTTGAGGTGAGAATTGATTTGTGTTTATTTATTTTTGTTAAAGTAATGTTGACAACGACTACGACTTTAAACAGGCCAACACGGCGTTTGAGGAGCTAAGGAGTCAGCTGGCCAAGACTAAGATAGCTGATGGAGAGGTCAAAGTTGAGGTGAGAATTGATTTGTGTTTATTTTGGTTTGAAAGTGATGTTTACTTGTGGTTTTGATTACTATCAGAAAAAAATTATATGTATGGCATACATTTTTAAATATTTATTTGTTACTATATATATTATCTTACAAAATATGGCACTGAGAAGAATTGGTGAAGTGTCTTAACACTGCAATTTTTCTGCCCTACCCTGTTGCTATATGCTAGCAAAGATGTTTTAAATAAACATTTTAAAAGAGATAATATTCATTTTTAACAAAAAAAACAACCGTAAACTATAAAGTAAAAAGGAATCATTGAAATCGGTTGGCATAATATTGAGTTATTCAAGAAGAAATTTTAAGACTTACACAATTTTTGTATAGAATTACAAAGAGTAGAATAAATTGGTTCCTCTGTTTATTATTAGCACTAACAAAACACTCAATTGTCTTAAAAAAATGTCCTGTTTTTTTTATACAAACTGTTTGATTCTCATAATAATCTTAAACAGGATCAGTCATCTATTTATAAGCCAATCAGACAACAAATAAATAGGCCAAAATAGCATAATATATATATTTTTTAATTTAAATATTACTAAATGTGTTAAAACATATATTTTTTAACATGTATTTTTTAGGGTGAAGTTGACAAGAAAGATGATTCTGGTAATGAGACAGGCGCTGGAGAGGCTGAGTTAGAAGATGAAAGTGGATTTACTGGATATGATAAGAAGAAGAGTTTCTTTGATAACATTTCTTGTGAGGCTGTCGAGAGGTCAGTATTTTTTAAGTAATTTAAATGACTAGACGAAACAAATACGCCGTTACCTTATATGTTTATATATAAGCTCACATGTTTATGTAATTGAGGAAAACCAAATGAATAGTTATTATAATGTTAGAAATCAAAAATATTTCACGTTTTTAAAAGAAACACTATATAAACACATATCGTCTATTTGTTTCTAAACTATTTGGAAAGAGATAAATATTATGTAATTGCAATAAGTGCTGTTGCCTACAAGCAACTATTCCCGATTGATACAATTCCACTGCTTTTATCATTATTTTTACCAACATCTACACTCTTTTGCACTAGTTTGCTAACAATTATATATGTATAATATACGTTGAATTGTTACAGAAAAATATATTGTATGAAATGAATAGTTTTATTGTTTTAGTAGTGATGACTATCATTTAAAAAAAAATTGTCGGTACTTTTGTATAAAAATATTTTAGGCACATGATAACATATTCGAAAAGTGTCGCATTGTACACAATGTGTTAGTTGTGATTTGCTTGTTGTTGTGTATTTTGATACTCACTTAAAAGAAATTATTTCCTGTTCTAGTGATGATAATGCCACTCAGCAATTTGTTTATAGGTTCTATTTGCTTTATGAACATAATTTTGTAAAATATTACATAATAGTTCAATGCTTTGCATTATCTACGTCCACAGGTCAAAAGGCCGCAGTCAACGCACCGATTGGCGAACGGAACGCAAGCTCAACTCCGAGACGTTCGGTGTGGCGTCGGCTCGGCGAGGCGCGTGGCGTCCCCGCGCCGCCTGGAGGCACCCCCACGGGCACCCTCCACACCCCCACCCCCACGGACACCCGCACGGACACCCACACGGGCCGCACCCACATCCGCATAATATGCACCCGTAAGTGACGCGTGTAGTTTTTTTTTATTTAGAATAATCTGCAGAAGTCAATGTTCATACTGCCGGAAATTAAAGTAGTTAAATCTGTGGTTTCATTTAAAGTGGTGATGACTAAAACACTCTGTATATTTTAAGTATAGAATGATAGGCAGAAATCAACAGTCAATGTTTAGATTAGTAGAAATGAAGCTCAATGTCGTGTAGCTTGGCATCTGCTTACGTGTTTATTATTTTTGAGAATCATATATAAGATTCTAATTGAAACTTTATGTATACTTTTTAGAATTTCTATGTTAAAAGTAATTTTTATTGTTGAATTTGCAGCATGTCGTACTTCCCCAGCTGGAGGCCGATGCGCGGTCGCGGGCGCCCCGCCCCGCGCCGCCCCGCCGCGCCCCCCGTCAACACGCCCGCCGTGCCCGCGCCCGCACCGCAACCGGCTTCTGCTGCGGGTTAGTTGTTCTTTATTTATACAGTACTGTCGACAACACGTGGCCGCTCAGTCAGAATGAGAATGATCTAAAGTAAAAAAAATCCTAAAATCAAATCTAATGAGAGAAAAAATTCAAACATGTGTGTTCTATTAAGAATTAAAATTTGATTTTTCTACAATGTGAAAGAAGTGTAAAAGAATTGAGTGTTTACTCTCCATTTTTGTATTCAAAGACTGTAGAAGATAATGGCATCAATATGAGTGGAGTTTGAATCCAATTTCAGTACTTGTAATCAACAACATATCAATTGCACTACAATGCACTACAAACATTCTATTGGTATTATAGTGGAATTTGGTATGTTAATTTTAATATACTTTATATATATATAATATTTATTTATTAACCTATTTCAATTTCTCTTACAGCTAAGTAGGAGAGGGTGAACACGCAGAGTATACTGAATCTTAATTTATTATCGCGAGGACTCACAAATGTAACGGAAAAGTGTATGTCGGTGATTGAAGTGTTTAATTATGTTATCTATAGTAAAACGGACGGGATGTTATAGTACAGTGAAGGACATTGCTATGGTGTGAAAGTGTTGTATCCAATATATGGAAGGAGTTGTTGGTATCCCGTTGGAATCCCGTTGTCATCGTCCAACACGCTAGCGTAATGTATGTATGGGTGAGACGTCAGTACTCTGATTATATTTTCCTATCTTCTCACCTTGCGCTATTGTGCCTATTAAGAGTTGTAATAGATTATATGTGTTTTATTGTTTCCAACGTGTCGTTGCATTTTTTTTTATTGTCTGTAAGCAACGACCCGTGCGGCAGTCCTACTAGTATAGTTATACGAGCTTATTGTATGGGAACCCTTGAGCGAGTCTCTCTGCTGGACAGGTGTTTGTGAATACGAACCACTCGAGGTGTTTTGGCTCCTTTGTAAATCTTGTAACGACTCGTGATTTGACTGTCATTTTTTTTATTGTTAGTTCTAGAGTAATATGAAATGTGATAGTAGGACTGCTGGTCTGATCCTGTGGCGGACTCGGTGTGTAGTTCAATAGTAGGCGAAGATTTGTTAATATTGTATAGATATCCTGCCACA
>JAATLQ010029703.1:56750-68397 GCA_013421005.1 Heliconius erato x Heliconius himera | reverse complement strand
ACCCCTCCCGTAGTAAATATACGCACGATTGCACGCCACTCTCGCTATCCTACGTCGATTCAGGCTCGTCACTCGTGTGGACGCTTCATGGGACACTTTGAACACCGCTATAAATAGGCCCCGTACTACGCCACTCATATGTTTTGTGATATGAATGCCCGATCAATGCGCGTTGCACGTTCAAAGGTAATAAAACTGCGATTCACTGTTTTACTTTATTTGTCAATTTCTCTTTACTTTGTTCATACAATAAATTTTTCTAAATATAAAAAACAATTTTTCATTTTTAATAATTTTCTAATGACTAGTGAAAATATCACAGATAGAACGACACGGGTTCAAATACCAACGTATCGGATATATACAAAAGTTTTATATTAAAAATGCGACAATCTCGATTTAACAGTCGCGCACTGTACACAATAATACCAAAATAAAGTATGTCATAAATCTTAAAATAACAATTGGTGACCCGTTAATTTAAAAACTTTCAAAATATGTATTCCAAAAATAAAATAATATACTTGTTATTTCTTTGATTTCTAATTACATAAAAATTACAAATAATTCTAAGAACTTGATTTTAGTTAACCATGATTTTTGTAATATAAAAAATCGATTAGACAAAATAATATGTACATTTAAAAATATATCACAGACCATAAAGTATTAATGACCGCTGATAAAATGTCGCCGAAATAAAAAAAAACACTATTTTAGCCAACAAATATTGGTATCCTGATGTTATAAGTTCTATTGTATAGAAGCCAAAAATTATGGAGAAAAAAAATAATTTTATAAGATTTGGGCGCCATAATTAAATATTTTCTCCACTTTACGAATGATGAGCCTGATCGGCTCCAGCGGCTGGAACGGCTTTGGCTAAATAAGAAAATGATCTTGCATTTGGGAGGCCGGCGATAACACATGCACTAAGCGCTGAACGGGTTAAGTTCATGGGAGCCGCGTCGTACCATTCTAACGTGTCGCCGTCGTAGCACTCCACGTGGGGGATTGTTGTCGAACCTAAAATTTCATATTTTGGTTTATAATTTATAATTAGATTATAGCGATAAGTTTAGGCTGTCGTGGCGCAGCGACACAATGTCTGACTGTAACGGCGTGCATGTCTGACTGTGACGTGACGGTCGTTTATAAAATTATAAGCTTTGTATGTAAAATATAAAGCAAATAAAAAAAATGAATCAAAATCATTGACGCCAGGGCGCCGTGGCGCAGGGGCACGAAGTGCGACTGTAAAACCGACTGGTTGTGGCTTCGATCCCCACTCGAGGAGATGAAATATTTACTTAAATTTATATTTCCATTTCTTCCCTCAGATGTCGAGGACAAACGCGGCGTTAAGTTCTGCCACTCAACACACAATGCCTCCAAAATTCGGCAGAAAGTAGAGAACGGAATGTCTTAACACTAGGTTCCCTCTACTTACCCTGCTGTGTGCGGGATACAGCGTGAAGCTGATTTTATTTTTGATTTGATAAAGCAAATAAATAACTAATTGTTCCTCTCCACAGTAAAACTAACCATTGAATCCACCAATCACAAAAATCATATCATCAAGCAACACTGTGGCAAAGTTGCTTCTGGCGCTAAACATTTCAGTCACTTCCTGCCACTCGCCACGCTGTGGACAGAACCGCTCTCCTAAAAATAGATGCTTATAAAGGGGACAATCCTTATTCCCTCGTTTAGTCATAGTTTTATGTAAACGAAAAAAAAGAACATTAAGATATAATAAACTTTATGAGCTCATTACTAGTGTATTATTTCTTATGTAAAAAAATATTTATCTTTAATATATTTATGCAAATGTTATTACCTTATAAATAAAACTTTTTTGTTTGTATGAATGAATGCCTACAGACAACGTGATTCCCTACTCTAATCCTTTCATCCATTTTAGAAAAAGTTAGCACCCGAATGAAGTCCGTAACCATCATGTTACTTGTTACATTTATCATGATGCTAAGATAGTATGAAAAATATTTAATCGATACAAAAAATTACCAGTATTAAGACGACTGTAGCCATTGAATCCTCCCAAGGCATACAAAGACTCTCGATACGCAATCAAACTGACACCCGAGCGCGGACTTATCATAGATCTAATAAAACTCCACTGTTTAGTGTCTGGATCAAAAATTTCAGCTGAACTTAACACTTCCTGGCCGTTAAAACCACCAACTATATAGATCTGTGAAATAAAAAAAAATAAGGTTTTTGTAAATACTTTTTTAATATAAATTAAAACGAAATCAACCATTTTTTATTTACTACCAGCACAAATTTATGAATGTTTAAGCAACCGTTAATATAAACCCGAGTTTACAGTCTTGCCATCCGTAAACTATAACTATATAAACATATAAAGCCTCAGGGAGAGGCTAAATATATATTGAACCATAAAATACATAGTAACCTTTCCCCCTAGAGAAGCTGCACTGGCGTCCGAGCGTTGCTTGTTCATGGGCGTTATCATCTCCCATTGATTTTTATCTGGATGATATCGTTCCACCGAAGACATTCGTGTGCGGCCATTGTAGCCGCCCAGAGCGTATATTAAACCGTCTAGACAATATGTGAAAATTTATGTTATTGCTTATTCCTGAGGTCACTTAAATAAGGAGTTTGGAAACAACGTGTACTTTTGAAAGATTATTTACTTTTGATAACTAAAATATATTTTTAATTAATTTTGAGTTCTATTTCTTTTATTTTAAATTATAATTGTCAGCTGTAAATTAAGCTATAATAAAAATATAATATTGAGTATTTGTTATTTCACAAACGGTATATATACGCAAAAAATATTGCAAAAATCATGGTCACCCTACAATTTGCGCTACAATTCAATAAATACAATATACAACTATAAGCTAACTCTAACACAATCACAAACCGTGAACAACGACACTGACGTAGCACCTCGCCTGGTACATGCAAGCTCGCTCGTGCCACGCGTTAGTCACCGGATCATAACACCGCACAGTGTTAAAGTGATCGCTGCCATCAAACCCGCCGATCATGTAGATCAAATTATTTAGAGTACACAGGCCGTGGTACGCGCGCGGCGACAAGTCCATGTGGATGGAAAGAAACCAGCGGTCCGCACTGTAAACAATGGCGGCTTTTAAATAAATTTGATGGTTTGTTTTTCTTTCTATTTTTTTTTCTTTCGAGAAAGAGGCACACGCTTTTTTGGTGTAGTGAAATGTAAATTTATGCGCCGTGCTGTACGTGCCGGTTGAGAGTTCAAAGAAAGAAATCCAATTTGGAAATATATTTTTCAGGGTGACGATGAAAGAATTAGCATCCTTATGTTTCATTGGAATTAAATTATTTGTCACAATATATTATTGCGGTATTTTTCAAAATAAGTTAAATTTAGAGGCGAGTCGTGGCGCAGGGACACAAGCGTGTGACTGTAAATGCGACAGGTCGTGGGTTCGATTCCAACTCGAATGAAATATTGAATATTTTCATTTCTTCGCTCTGGCGCTTCTGTCGGCGTAGAGCTCCGCCACTCAACCCGCAGTGCTTCCAGAATTCGGCGGAAATCTAGGCTCCCTCTACCTACGCTGGTACATGAGGGATACAGCGTGAAGCTGAAAAAAAGTTAAATTTAACGAACAAGTGAAGAATATAATACAAAACATAAATATATAATATTGCTTCAATAATTCGTTAAAATAAAATAATTTTATTAATTTTACCGTGTGTCATAAGTTTCTACAAAACTGGTAGGGCTCCCTGCACTCCATCCTCCTACAGCAAAGAGTATTTCATACGGTACACGCGGCCTCGCTAGCGGGTCGTTAAGATCTGCTTCCATCTCGGGTCTCGAATCCAATACAGTTAAAAACATTACTGCAGGATATAATGCCTCTTGACATTTCTATAAAGAAAGGTATGTAGAGTAATGAAAGTTTAATGTACATATCCAAAATAATATTTTTTATGATCTTACTTCATCTTCCATGACCGGCTGCCATTGTAAAATTTTCGATTTAAAATACTTATAGCTTATATGACCATAACGTATACAGGTTAATAACGATGGTATGTAAACTTTTCTATTTTGTAAATCATGCTCTACCCAAATTTTTATCGCCTGAAATACTATTTCTTCATTTTTTACATTTAATTCATCATCTTTCAAAATATCTTCCAGTTCTTGAAACGATAAAGATTTAAATTCATTGCATTCTTTTAATATTCTTGCAAAGTTTTGTCTTATGTATAATTTTCCTTTGATTTCTAAATCACTACAAAAATAGCATCTAGCAAACTTAAATATGCCAAGACAATTATGTGGTCGAAGTTGCTGTAGAAGGAACTGGCAACATAACTGAATTACACCGACGATATCAAATTGATCAGCATAAGGTAGTAGATTTTCAATATTTTCAGCAGTGACCATGCATGTTCCTGTATAAGCGTAGTCTAGAATTAAGCCCATGTAATAAGATGGTACGTCGACGACAATTTCGGTTTCTTCAGATTTGTCTTTCTTAAGGGAGTTTATGAATATTGCTTTAAAATAAGGACTAACTGCAGAAAGAATTGCTCGATGAACTTGGATAGCTTTTTTATCTCTGCAAATGATTGTGCCGTCACATAGTTGACCGTTTAATCTTAGCTCGTTCCATATTGCTGGAAATTCAACTACTGAATAATTTTCAGGAAGACATACACATTTACGTTTTCTTGAGACAATTCTTTTTTTGGTCAATCGGGATTTAACAGATGCAGGCGTACGAATAGAATTTTTGCTTTTTGATAATTTTCGATGTTTCGTATTAAATTCCATCCCTTTAGAAAAAACGGTGGTCGAAACTTGTTATCTGTCGCGACGACAGATTTTAAAGACAGTCGTTCCATTTGTTTAATATTTAAAAGCGTAATTCGAATAAAATATTTAACTAGCCAGTAAACAATATTGTCTATGATTAAAAAAAAAACGGTGACTTCTGATAAGTGGTAACACCAAGCCGCTGTCAGATATTGTTATTGTCTATAGACCCTCTTTTTCTTCCGGTTGTCAATATGGTGAGTTTCGCTCGGTGGAAAAATAAAAATAATCCATAAAAATCTTAGTGATATTAATGTGATGTGAAAAATTAAAGTGGTTTTAAGTTAAACCAGTGAAGTTAAAATGTGTTCCAATATTTATTTCAGGGTGTCGACATCAACCATAAACACGACAGGAAAGTTAGGCGTACCGAAGTCAAATCTCAGGATGTGTACCTGAGATTGCTCGTCAAAGTAAGTATATCTAAAACAAAACCTATTTCCATTTATAAAATAATTTATATTTCGCAAAAGACAATAGGCAGGTTGTAATTCTAACCTATTTCATTGTTGACAGTTATACAGATACTTGGCCAGACGTACAAATGCCAAGTTCAACCAGATTATCCTTCGCCGTCTCTTTATGAGCCGTATTAACCGGGCGCCAATCTCCCTGTCGCGGTTGGCTCGTCACATGAAGAAGCCCACTCGGGAAGGTCTGATCGCAGTAGTGGTCGGCACTATCACCAACGATGTCAGGCTGTACAAGGTTCCCAAACTATCTGTAGCCGCTCTTCATGTTACTGAAAAAGCACGCGCCCGTATCTTGGCTGCTGGAGGTAAGATTAGATTTAATAACAAAAACCTAGATAGGTTATGTGGCATGGACTAAAATGATTGATTGTTGTGAAGTGTTTTTAATACCATAAGTAATATCTATACCAGGCGGGGATAAGTTTACTTGCATTTACAATTTTTGTATTAACAATAAACTCTTTAGTAAAAGTTTGTTTTGTGGAATTATACCTAATGATACATTTAGTAATTTGTTTACTCTACAAATAAAGTAATCATAGTGCTAATTATGATTAAAAAATCACCAATCAACTTATTTACACTTTGTATATTTTGTGCACAAAGCAAATAAGTTAAAAGTGAAATACTTTTTCAACCACTTAATATTCATAGTGTGGTTATTTCAAGTCACTTCTTAAATCAAATGCCATTTATATTTAAGTGTTCACAAGGACTAGACTTTTCATCACTTGCATGGGTGTTGTCTAAGGAGTCGATGAATAATTTGACCATTTGAGTAAACTTAATTATTTTATTAAACATGATTATTAATCTAAAGTTGTCTCGTATATAATTGTTTTAATCAAAATTAACATGAGGTAATTTTGGCTACATTTGGTTAACCTCTCTAGGTTACTTTTAACATTATATCAGTTAATTATGCTATATTAACAATACTCCAAAATTGAAAAAAAAAATACATATAAAAGTTCTGTTATTTTCACAATATTAACCTCTTGTTTATGACAATGTTTCAAACTTAAATTCCAGTTAAAGATTAATTAATGTTTTCTATCAATGTACCTATAGCAATTATGCCATATAAAAATATTGCCATATAAAATTATGTTATTGTTTATTTAAATATAACAAATTTACATTAGATATTATTTTGCTTCATATGTATGAAAAAAACTGAATGCTTTACCAGAAGCCCAGCATTGCTTAGTGACCTTTTAATATTAAGAAAATATTACTTATTGTTTGATAGAAGTCATTATAAGAAATGAATAGATGCAAATTTATCTTAATGCTGTATCCCGTACATAGCAGGGTCGGCAGAGAGAACCTGGGAACTTAATGTTAAGATCCACTTGTGTTCTCCATTCTCCCCCGTGCTTTGCCTCAACACTAGTATGAAGAAGTTGAAATATTAAATATTTCATTTTCTCAGATGGGAATCAAATTTACACTGTCACATTTACATTCACATGCTTATATCCCTGTGCCACGACTGGCCTCAAATAGATGAAAATAAAAACAAATACAGACCCACATACAAAGGATAATTATATTTAACATTTCAGTTAAATTTTATCCTTTCAATGTACTTAATCCAATCCAATATATTATATGCACTTCTTTTTAAAATTTGCTTTAAGTTAATGAATGTGCACAAATCCTATGATAAAAAAAAATCTTCATACCATGACTGATGTTACTGCATCAACTTCAACAATGAGATTTTTTTTTATACTTTTTAAATTATTCGTTATTTATTATTATTATTGAAATTTGCTTAAAATTTTTGACATATGTTTATCAGATTATATATAAATATAAAAATAAACTTCAGAATGTAGTGTAGTGGGCATTGTATTGCAGTGAAAGGACAATGTTTAACAGTGTGTGCTGGGTAGACACAAAGTGCAGCTACTGAGTTATGCCTTACAAAGTGAATGTTTTGAATTTAGACTGAAAGCAGAAAACGAAAAGAAAGAACTCCTTTACCTCATCCTTCTATAACTTAAACAAACATTATATTTTCAGGTGAAATCCTAACTTTCGATCAGCTTGCCCTTCGCGCTCCCACTGGCCGTAAGACAGTTCTCGTCCAAGGCCGCAGGAATGCGCGTGAAGCGGTACGCCACTTCGGGCCCGCACCTGGCGCCCCACGCTCGCACACGAAGCCCTATGTGCGTTCTAAGGGCCATGAGCGCTCTAGACCTAGCCGTAGGTCTAATGTGTAATCTTTAATATAAGGAATACTATCTATTTTGTGTTTTCTTTTAATATCCTTCATTATTTAAGAAACAGATGTGACGACCTCAACTTTTCCCTTCATGGTCAAAAGCAAATAATGATGACTTGGACAAGTTAAAATGACAAATTCTCAAAGACCATGGATACCATGATATAAATAGCCTTATTCATTCAATAAATTAAAGATAAAGTAATTGCAATTCACTATTGTATTTTTCTCTTAACATTTAAGGTTTTTTTTAATTTCAATCAGAATTAAATAAAAAAAAGTAATACTTTTAACATTTTTAAATTGTTGTTTCACACTTAGGAAAGAAAAAAGTCATAATATTTTAAAGAATTTTGTCCTACAAAATTACTATTTATAACTGTTTTATTGAACTGGCCAAAACTTCAATATAGGTATAGATCATAGAAATACTGTTTTTAAAATATAATAATTAGAAAACAAGTAAATTAATAGTCGTGTATAGTTCAATTTACAATACAATAAGAAGTAAATAACAATAAGAAATCGAACCATCACATTCTAAGATTTGAAGAGCATTTGAATAAGGTGAGAAATATAATGAAGTATGTGGTAAAAATAACATTATTTATTAACAAAATATATAACAATAATTAATGTAATGTCAACATTTAATCGCAGATTTGTGACCAGTAGTTTACTAAAGGTTCATCTTGTTGGGTCACACCGAGTACTTGTTTTAATTTGTTGATTGCATCTGGCTTCCCCGACGAATGTTCAGCCATTTTGATTGTTTTTACAATACTGAAAAAGAATAACACTATAAATTCTACACTAAAATATGCTAGCCAAGTATTCGTCGTGACGCACCGTGTGACTACATTGTGCGACGGTTGGCTCAAATACCACTCCAGGTAATTAATAATTTCTTCATTACCTCGTGGTGGTGGTAACAAAATAAAGTGAGGCGTTGAGTTCCGCCAGTCTATAAGTAATGTCTTGAACATTGAGTGGTGCGTGGGAAGCTGTGTGACTTAAACAATAGTTTCCCTTTGACTACCATGCTAAAAATAATTTTATTTCTTTTTTAGCATGGTACTTTTATGTACCTACTTGAAATTATGGCGTTGATTATCTAAAATATGTTTTTAGATAATCAACGCTATACCAAGTACAAGCACTACGTGGCTGCTTCGTGGCATTGGCGGCAAAAGCGCCCCTTGCGACCGTAAACAGAGCGTTGAATTATTTTAATTTACATTTTCTCGAAACGTATACGTCCAAATTACATGCTATAAAAGCTGAAGTCTACCTTTATAAAATTTCCTATTCAATATCCATATCAAACAAAAAACGATATGTCACCCTGCAATTTTCAATTGTTTTTGTAAAAAAATG
This sequence comes from Heliconius erato x Heliconius himera, assembly GCA_013421005.1. Lineage (NCBI taxonomy): Eukaryota > Metazoa > Arthropoda > Insecta > Lepidoptera > Nymphalidae > Heliconius > Heliconius erato x Heliconius himera. The sequence goes on along the minus strand of JAATLQ010029703.1, from coordinate 59,441 downwards.
CTTTTCTGCCACTTATTTGTAAGATATAAATAATACATATATAGCATTCTTGAGGGATGTAGCTTTTATATAAAACAAAAATAACTCCGGCCAGTACCTACAGAGAGATCTTTAACGTATAAACAAATAAAAACTTTCCGCTACATTATATTAGTTTAGATAAATTTATATAAAGACGGGTAGAGTCGGGAACAGTGACTCGGATCTTTTCGGAAAGTTTTCTTCATTCACCTAAAAGAACGAGTTAAAATACCTTAGTTAATAATCTTTCACCTAGCATTATCACTTTTCCAATGAAATCAACATTAAAGTTGTTCGATTACGTTTTAAAAAATGGGAATTGAGCCACAGTGTACCGGTACTAATTTACAATGACTCCACCCTGGTAGTGCACAGTGATTTTATCAGTACACAGTGGTTTAACAGTATAATTAAAACTGTACTGTATATTCAGTTATGTGTTTTTATTTATGTTACATTTGTCTCTTAAGTCTAATATTGGTCAACATCAGTCACATAAAAGTTAAAATATCAATCAATTAAGATTAACTTTAACACTTCAGATATTTTTTAATAATAGGACTTTAATTAAAGAAGGGGATGGGATTTTTGCTTATTTGGATGCTTTATGGATGGAAAGTCTATTCCTAATAAAAACGATTCCACTACTACTACAAAAACTACTTATTTAGAATTTTAAATTTTAGCTTCACGCTGTATCCCGCACACAGCAGGGTAGGCAGAGGGAACCTAGTGTTAAGACACTCCGTTCCCCACTTTCTGCCGAATTCTGGAGGCATTGCGTGTTGAGTGGCAGAACTCAACGCCGCGCTAAACCTCGACACCAGAGCGAAGAAATGGAAATATAAATTTAAGTAAATATTTCATCTCCTCGAGTGGGGATCGAACCCACAACCAGTCGATTTTGCAGTCACACCTCGACGGTACTTATTTAGAAAACCTATAAAAATTTTAACGAAGCCGGGACTCGAACCCGCGCCTCCTGGAAATCGACCAGGCGCTCTGACCACTAACGCCCAATATTAATAATCTATCTCCTACGTCTAATCTTCGATTGTTCCATATATGTATATCTATCCAATCACTAGATTGGATTTTACCCTATATTAACAGGTTTCTCAGAGAACCTGATAATTATGTAAAAAAAATTATATTAACTATAAATGATAATGGTTCTTACCCAAACCACTCCAACTGTAAAGTTTTCAAATGTTGAAGTAACACTACATCATTGAATTTTGTATTTTTCATTGCATTTTCTATTTTATTCATCAGTGTAGGGCCTGCGAAATACTTTCGAAATAGAAAACATAAAGCTTCACTACATTTATGTGAAAAATAACAAATGGTTAGTTATTAGACAAATACTTTATGTATTTAAATAAAGTTTTTTAGCTCCACGCTGTATCTCGCTGAGCTAATAAATTATACTCTGGTGTAATCATAATATTTCTTTCATATTGCACTCCGCATATACTAGGGTTGGTAGAATAAATCTAATGTTAAGATATTCCGTAATCCGTTCCTCATTCGTTCGCCACATTGGGTATTGAGTGGCGGAACACAGCGCCGTGCTTTGTCGTTTTACTAGAGCCTAGAAATGAAAATAAATAATTCCACTAAGTTTAACTCGAGTTTTTTTATTAATTCTAAGTAAATATTGTGGTTTCGATTTTTGGATTTTTATACATTTTTGTGTATTTGTTATTATTATTTATTTTTACATATACAAAATAGACGCAAGTGTAAAGATTCGATTTTGAAATGAATTTCTTTATAGGTATTCTCTTACATTTAATAGGCACTGTTCCTTTCCATTTGCAATCAAAATTACAATTTTCAGTTTCCTCTAAAACACAGGCATTATGTAAAAGTGTTACTTCAGTTTCTTCATCGTGTATATGGATATTACTCAAATCGGTTTTTGGTAATAATATTGATAAGCTGTTAATAATTTTAGAAGCGTTAAGCTGCTTGGATTTTATTATAATCTAGAAGAAAAGAATACGTTCATTATATAAAGTTTTTCTTTAAATAGTAGACAACGCGTGGCGGAGTTAAACGCCGCGTTTCAGGACATTAAATTTTTCTCCTGCGCCAAAGTGGCCTATTTTGATCAGTTAATTTAATTAATATCTTACACCAAAAACTTAATAAAACATTTTTTGTTATTTTTTTCTGTATGCTTACATGAATTCCAGTTAAAGTACAGTACAATAATATTCTAAAGACAGCATTACTCAATAAATTTTCTAATTCCCTCAATGACGTACACTCAACAGTATTTTTAACTGAACATGCATTTTCTTCAAATATTGTGCCTTTTATCATCTGTGGATTATATTTCTTGAGTAATGTCTGACTTGTATACAAAGTTTCAGTGTATGTAACGGCACCTATTCTTAGCATCCAAGTAAAATGGGAATGGAGCTTCTTATAAATATCTTCATCAGCTGAAAATGTTATTATTCAAATATGATCATTATGTATACATATAAAGAATAAAAAAATATAAATGTTTTTGGTAATTGCAGTGGCGTAGCGGGCGTAACTCGCGCCCAGTGCAAAATAGCTTTTCAGCGCCCCCCAGACGAACATCGTATAATTGTATATATATATATATATATATATATATATATATATATATATATATATATATATATATATATA